>JAESVK010001058.1:509265-534550 GCA_017140935.1 Hamamelis virginiana
CCCCCCCCCCCCCCCCCCCCCTCTCTCTCTCTCTCCAGATGCATTCTTTTCTAGTTCTGTCCTTTTCTGTCTCGACACCCATCCATTTCAACATTCTCATTTGTGTCACCCTTTTTTTATGGAAATGTTTCTCTCTCCAGATGCAATCTTTTCTAGTTCTATCCTTTTCTGTCTTGACATCCGTCCATTTTGACATTCTCATCTGTGTCATGCTTTTTTTATGGAAATGTTTCTTTACTGTGCAGCACTTCGTTACATTAAGTATAGCTTGGTCCTATAGATTTATTGTACAATTCTTATATTTGATTTGATTGATATAGTGGTACATGACAAAAAATAAGACTCCAAAAGACCCTTTCCATTTCAGGCATCCTACGCCTATATGCTGACCAATGTCCTCTTCAGGATGAAAGTGGTTGCTCTTTGGAAGCTCTTAGTCTTCAAGCTTAATTGTTTGCTGGTTTCTAAAATAATTTGACTAAAACTTCTATATGTTCCTAGGATTACTTTTTTTTCTTTTTTCTTTTTTAAAAAAAAAAAAAAAAAAAAAAAGAGTATAAAGCATCTTTTAATGATTTCTAGCTTAGCAATCAATGTACTAAACATACATGATGGGGCTTTTTTTATTTTTATTTTTTATAAATACGTCCAGTAAATTCATTCATAATTAATGCGAAATGATAGGAATGTGCTAGTGGAAATGGGTTTATGATAGTTTTAGGGTTCTGCAAGACCCTAATTGTATTCCTCTTGAATTTTACTTGCACATGAGTCCACCCCTGCTTTATCTGGCTGAAGAAAAGGGATATACCCTTTCAAATAGATGAATAAAGGACGAAAAATGAGTGAATAGAACAACCTAAATGCCTTTTTGACAGCCCCCTTCAAGTTGAGCAAAAATGTCAACCATGCGTTACTTGCTTCTATTTTAATAAGTGTGCTTTGGATTCAGTTTGATTAAATGTTTGCACCAACTTATGCTCCGTTTCCATATCATGTGTACAAATTTGACCAGTGTTTATTTGCTCTCTTACAAAATGATGAATGCACTGTATTTTCTATTTTTCTTCGTACTATCATATGCTGTAATGGGCTATGGGAAATGCTTGTAGCGGTCGCCGGTCTTGTTCTTGTAATACAATCTCATAAGTGCTTTAGCATGAAACCAACTCACACATACGCTTTGTGACTTAACGTGGCTGTTTACTTGTGAAATTGATCTTACAACTTTTGGTTACTTCTAATTTCATGACACCAGATTACCATTTA
Source organism: Hamamelis virginiana (assembly GCA_017140935.1). Classification (NCBI taxonomy): domain Eukaryota; kingdom Viridiplantae; phylum Streptophyta; class Magnoliopsida; order Saxifragales; family Hamamelidaceae; genus Hamamelis; species Hamamelis virginiana. The sequence continues at coordinate 510,535 of JAESVK010001058.1, forward strand.
CTATTATTCTGATGCCTAAGGTAGACCGGTGTTCCACTTAGCTAAGATCCTCGTAGTTTTTTGTTGCTAACTGAGTTGACTTTCCTTTAATGTTGCATTTTTCCAATTTGGTCCATTAATGGTTAGACATTCCAAGTTGCTAAACATAGCCTACTCTCTTTGATTAACTTCTTGTGGTCTCATCTGTATCCTTATTGATTCTTACACACGACAACATGACAAATACATGGTTGCTAAAACGATCCTTCTTTGAATACTCTATATTTCATGGCGGTGTTTTTGCATTGCAATTTTTATTAGAATTTTTTTTTTCATCCTAAGACCATATTCTACCAAGATTATTCTGAGTATGCTTCTGTCACATTTTGAACTTTAGGATTCTTAATTATGGAAATGTAGAAACATGTGTCCTTGACTTTTCATAAGCTCCTGAAGGGGACAAATACAAGGTTGCTCGAAGATGGGGCCACATTCATATTGTCACTCGTAAATGGTTTGATCAATCAATTGCTAGACGAGGTAATGCTTTAGCCATTCATATAATGCCTTGTACTCTTGGAATTCATAATACATTGGCTTTTGCTTCTCTTGTGAGGAATCCTAAACGATATATCTGACCTTGATTTTTTTTTTTGTTGATAGCATGTCTTAATGAGGAGTCCTATCCTGTTCAGGGTGGTTCTATATCTTCAATCAGTGCAGTACGAGCTTCTTTGATGGCACAGAATAGCCAAGACAAGGGAGTTGGAAATTCACAATCTGCCCCATCCTCTGTGGTTGTAGATTCAAATTTGCATGGTGTTTCATATGCTGGAATTGCAGATCCAGATCTAGAAGAAACTCTCTCACAGAATTTCTCTTCTACGTTTACAGAAGCTTCTAATTTTATCAATGAGGAGAGTGGGGTGCCTCCAATTGATCATAAAAATGAAATAAACTTTGATGGTTGTGTTGCTGATGACTCTCAAGCTGAAGACAGTGACTTGTATTTGTCAGATTGCAGGATTCTACTAGTTGGTTTTGAAGCCTCTGAAATGCGTAAACTGGTAAATATGGTGCGTAGAGGTGGGGGCTCCCGGTATATGTCAGTTAATGAGAAGTTGACACACATAGTTGTTGGAACTCCTTCAGAGAGGTAAGTCTTTATGGCTTCATGCATAAACATAATTATGGATGCATTTTTTGGTCTTCTCTTTTCATCCTCAATTTGAAAAAAGTGCTTAGCTTGTGATGCGTCGAATGTGTTGGAAACACCTGTGGACATGCTTGTGGACTCAACTTGATAATTTTTATTACATGGGCTCTTAATTGTGCACGGAGAACTATGTTTTCCAACTTGTATTGAGGCTTGTTCTGCTGGACAAATTCTCCAATCTTCAATTGCTGCTCAAATGAATTTCTACCGTAACCATTTGTCACACTGATTTTTTCATCCATATATGCTGTAATTGTTCATCATTTGAAATTTATAAATGCTAAGCCATATGCCAGTTCCTACATCTGATCTCTGACTGAAGTTTATTCTACCAGACCACTAAAATCTATCCATCTGATTGAGAGGATAATCTCCACTTTCCAAGCCAGGGCTCTAGGATAGACTTAGCCTGTCACTGGGTTGTGCTCAAGTATAGGAGTTGAATAATAAAACAATGTAACTATATAGAATAAAATTGGTATAGAAAATTTGACTCAAGTATTGGTAAAAGTTAATTCTCTAGTTCTTAATGACTTAAACTTGTTCATTTGTAAAATAGTTTGATCCTGTGATTATTGGGTCTTTATAGTTTCTTATTTTATCTTAAATATCCGGAATATGGAATGCAATTTTGTTGCTGAAGATTGGTAGTCAGGGTATGCAGTATGGCTTGGACGGGAATTTTTTATGGACAAATGCCATTTTACTTTTATAAGATATAAATTTAAAACCACTGAAGCAGGTGGTCTAGTGGCCCTGGGGACCTGGGCGAACATGCTTGGGTGTGGGTTCGAGTCTCCTCAGGATCCCCATTAGTGACTTCGGTGGTGTCAACCATACGTTCTGCTTGCCCTCTCAGGCTTTCGACTCAGTACTTCGGCCTTGATGTCGGTGCAGTCCATAGCCTAGGGTGGGCCGGCAGCGCAATGCACCCTGACGGGTTAGGGGTTGCCCCATCCCCTCCTAACCCATATTATTTACCCAAAAAAAAGAAAGATATAAATTTAAAAGTTTAATTTTGTTAATGCCTGTTCGATCATAGATAGAAACTAACACTGACACAGAAATGATATTTAGTTGACATTAATGAAGCTCTAAATGCTAGGTAGTTGTCTGATGTTTCTCACATGCTCAAATTATTTTCCAGTGAAAAAAAAGAGTTAAGGGGCCTTTCAGGTTTGGGTGTCATTAAAGTGGTAAGAACTACCTGGCTTGAAGATTGTGATCGTGAAAAGAAAGAAATTCCTGTACTTCAAAGGCACATTTCTTATGGCTCACTTCTTCCGAAAGGTTTGCTAAACATTTTGTGAAGTTTATCAGTTGATTTTTAATAGCCGTCCTTCATCTTTATTTCATGTTAACCCTGATGTATATTGTAATGCGTTTGTTTCCTCATTGGTTTTATGGAGTTGGCTTGGCAGTTCTGATTATTAAGCTTTTGAGTTATTCTGTTTGATTTAGTTGTCTTGTTCTCTAACTGCAAGTCCTGATTTCACAGATTCTGTATGCTCGAACAAAGGAGCAGTGGTAGGCATGGCTGGTATGAAACACAGCAAAAGCTCCACTGTCCCATTCAGCATGCCTGTTGATCAGATACAGGGGAGTATGAGCTCTGGATCCAGGTTGTCATTGGAGAAAAGCAGAGAAGGAACCCTTGATATTAACATGAATGGGGACAACTCTCTAGAAGCAACGGTGAAAACTGCCCAGCAAAACATAATTTCTTCTGTAAATGATAATTATAAGGGTCAATTAAAGATGCAACATGATTCCAGCATTTCAAATGTTCAGGATAGGAAGTTGTCAAGTGTATTTAAGGGGAGACTATTTCGCTTTTCAAATTCCTTTCCTGAAGACAGGGTAAGCTGTCTCTGCTGTTAATTTTTCTTATAAATTAGCTAGACTGTTGATGCTCAAATATTTAGAATTAACTTGCTTTTTCACAATTAAATAATTGTGGCTTTAGCTGGATTCACATGATATAGAAGTTAAGGATGCATTCTCAAGGTTTCCAATGTCATTGCTGATGAAAAGAATATTTTATATTTATGAACATTTTGGAGAAATTGTGGTAAATTTCAATGAATTGTCAGAAATGGTAAAAGGGACATTAGATCCATAATATGAATATTACATAGCAAGTCTGTTGTGTTTAGATGATGAAAATGCTTGCTGGTGAGCATGTTTTATCACATCGCCTATGGTACTTGGGATTTGAACTTTGGTGTTCGGTGCAATTTTTAGGAGTTGAATTTAAGTCTTTTGAGGGCATTTTCCATTGTGAAATGTATTTGAAGAATCCATTATGGATCCAAAAGCTATGGTGAATTAGGTACACTCAAAAATTGGCATGAAGAAGGCCAACCTGATTACTTTGAACTTTCTTAGAACTTAGAAATTCTTTTTTAATTTTTGCAAGATACATGTAAAATGATTTATTTTGAAACTTCATGGAGGTAGTCCCTTGTATACATATATATATTGTAGCTAAAAGTATTTTGAACAAAACTGCCATCTAGTACAGCAAAAATATGTATTTAATATGTGCATAGACTAAGGTACTGAGTATAGGACTCTTAAGAAATCAGATAAATTGAACACTTAAAAATTAGGAGCACGTATCTAAATTGGATACTTTGTAAGTAAAGAAATCTGTTGTACAAAATTTCATGCAGTATCAAAGTCTAACATGAGTACTTATGCTTATTTGAAGTGTCCATGCTCCATTCAGAATTTCAGATCTGCTAGTTAATAACTATTTATAGTATAAAAAGGTTGTATGTCCCAAACCAATAGGGGACTGGCACTGGTCATTAATATCTATATATAGTATAAAAGGTTGTATGTCCTGAACCAAAGGGGGACTGACACGTGTCATATTTGGGGCTCCACATGTGCCATTACTCGTTAGTCAACACGTGTCAATCTTACAAATTGCGTATATGATAGAAGTGGGCAAGAGTACACATATATGGAGTGTAGGCTTGAGATAGCTTGAGGCATGCAACCTATGAGGCTATGACCTCGTGATGCACACTCCATGACCTCGAAAAAGCACCTCCCACGGCTTCGAGGTACAGTTCCTAACCTCCAGTAACCCCCCCCCCCCCCCCCCCCCCACCCAAACATCCCCCACCAACAAAATGTCTTTGAGGTGGCATGTTCAAAGAAAACATGCATAACCTTGCCAAGCAAGTCCACACCAATACAACATTGTTTTCAACTTGTCATCCAAACTTCCTTGTCCCCTCGTCATGTGCCTTACACGTGACCTTGCAATCTACCTTGCCTCTACCTCTTTTATTGGGCCTCCCCACTTCAACAAGGACACCCGCCTCAGAGTGGATGCTATCCTCAATGGTGGGAGTTGGGGCTTACAAACCACCTTGGTTCCCTCAGAAGTGCTTGAAGCACTGTACCAGTGCACCCCAATGCCTTATGCTTGCTTGAGTCAAAGGGAGGGCTAAGGGAGTTCAAGCTTGGTGCTTATGATGAGGTAGATGAACTGCAACCCCACCCTCTTACAAAGTCATTGGACTGTGACCTGGCCTCCTTGGGATGTTACGAGGGTTTTGACTTGCTGGATGGAGTGGGTGTCAGTTGAGATGGAAGTATCCCCTCCAGGTTGATGGGGTGAGGTAGCATCTTTGCTTTGACCTACTTGAGAGTTGAGAGCACATATAGATGATGTGTCTCTAGGCACATGGTGTTTGTAGCACAACATTCGTAGCCATCGTTGACCCCCTACAAATGGTGCTACGTATGCATGTGCCACTTGCAACTTTGAGTTGGTTGGTGAGCGTGTTAAAAGTGGTGGCCCAAGCCAACACCTAATTTGGATGTGGGAAATTGTGAGGATAGGGGAGGGCATGCATACAGTTTGCAGGACCTTGAACCATTCTATTGGCTCGATCCTGCCAAACCCACCTACCATCCAGTTGGCTCCCACACGATCTACTCCTAAGGATCCCAATGGTCTTCACTTGGATGGGACCATGTCAAAGCATACCGTCGACCTAAAGACTCAAGGTACCCTTGCTTGAGGTCAACCACAAAACTCTATCCCTACCTCTATCTCCTTCCCTTGGAGGCAGAGCTGACCCTAAGGGGAAGGGTCCAAAGTTAGAATCCGTGCCTCTATGATTCATCTGAACCTATCCCATTGCCCTCAAGTTACTCCACTCTCCACTCCAGCTAGGCTCTCTTGTCAATCTCTCACCTTACATGGCTAACCTCTAGGCAACAACTCTACACGGACGTTCATACTTGCAAACAATAACATTTCACATCTAAGTGTAATATAAGTATGAAATTCAATAAAATTCTATTAGAGGAATTCACTACATCCGCATTTGGACAATAGTATGAACAAAAATACTTCAGAATATCCATTTTTTGACATCTGGATGTTAGTTACCGTCCATGCTTTAGATCTCTAAAGGGAAAAAAAAAGGAAGATTAAATAAAGTCAAGTTATTAAAACCTATAAGAAAGAAGCAAGGATAAAAACAAGTTGCATTTAAAGAAGATAGAATTTCTACTTAGATTGGAGTTTTTCAGTAAATAACCCTCTGAGGTTAAGATGACACAAGTCCTGATGTAGAATTGGCTTTGAAGCTCCACAACTGAGCTTTTGAAACAAAGAATATAGTATATTGTGTTGTATAAAATTGCGGAAAAGTAATGTTGTTGTTGACAGTATCACTGGACATCTCGATATCATCATTGTGTTGATGTCTTGATGATAGAGGATTTATGCAGTATGATAAGATATATCTCAGTTCTCAAATGTTTAACCTCAGGACTAAGAATGGGGGCACTAAGAGAGTGAAACGAACATTGGATATATTAATGGATATATTAGAACGTCGATAAAGAAGTAAAACACCAAATATCTTCTGTTTTTACCTTTGAAGCCTTGAATTGATTATTTAGCATAATTCTGGCATGCAGCATTTGTTTTTGTTTTATTTTGTTTTTTGTGTGTTCAATTTAGTTATAATTTCTTTTAAGCCATTTCTCTTAGAATTTCAATCATAAATTCTCTATTTATTTTCAACATGTTCAATTATGATCTTTGGACTTCTTTTTATGGCCAGAGAGCTGAAATTGTGCAATGGGTAAATCAAGGGGGAGGAGAAATGGTTGATGATCAGGTTAAACAGAATGTGCACTTTACTGTTGAGTGTCATGGTCTGATACCCACATCTGCTGATGTTTCTCAGACTACTTATGTATCCAGTCATTGGATCCGGTCCTGTTTAGAGGTATACACGACTGATTCGTAAATGAGTTTCCTTAATTCCTTCTCTTTAACCTCTTTGCCATACTGCCCCATTTCTAATAGTACTGCTAGATCCGTCTCATGAAAAAATTAATAAGCTTATGTTGACATTTTGATTACAGTGAGAAGCTTCCATTATATTGATCGTTAATACCCTTTTTTCTTAATAAAAAAATGTGCATTGTCTGTTAAGAATCATATCACTCTTTGAGAGATTTTTAGTTCATGTGCATGTTAATACTTGTCTAGGAGCATAATCATCTTTTTCTCTTTTGAATCATTTGTGTGTATTTTGAGATTAATTATTAATAAAGCAAAAGTAATTGATAAGATTAATAAAGTAAATGAAGTTCATGACCTATAAAGCTGGTTGATAGCATTGATAGTAATTTAAAAAAAAAAAACATTTGACATATTCTGTGAATATGGGATGGATATATATAATTTTGTCTTTCTAAAGATATTGTTGCCATTGCTATAAAATGCTAGAACTCTGGACCTAATAAAAGTAAGAACTTGCTTTTTCTGCGACGGAATGTCTTATTTTGGCCATCCCAAAATTTTGAGCTATGAATTATTAAGAAACCTGTGTTGGCTGCCAAGTAATAAGATGAATTACACACATGCATCTACATAAGATCGTGTTTGTGCATTTTTAGTCTATGAAGAGCAAGCGTGGCTTTGGAACATTGGGTGATGTTAATCATACAACCTTTTATTTACGGAACAAGTTATTTTTCCTTCTCATCGAGGAACAAGTTAATTTTTTAAATGAAAGAATACACCTTAAGTTATTTTTCCTTCTCATTGAGGAACAAGTTCATTTTTTTAATGAAAGAATACACCTTAGTTGTAGACTTTTATACCCTGCAAAATCTACCCATATCATAATCTCCCTCTGTTTCAATAATATGATTTTCCTGCCATCGACTTAAACCAAGCTAAATAGTAATCTGGAATTGATGACAAAAAGTGACTACTGTTTATTTGTTTAACATTGTTGCTGTTGTCATCGCCTCTTGTTGCCATGATATAATTTTCCTGCCATTTCCTCGTTTATTCTTTTAGTTAATAGAAAAGAATGATAACTATGGTACAGAGTCACCTTGTTTGTTTGTTACTGCAAATACCATCCTACTGACAAATGCTAATGAAATTAGAACATTGCTATTGAAGGATGGGCACTTGCTGGATGTTGGCAGTCACATTCTCTATTCTCCACTTCCCTGCCGGGTTCCTTTACGTGGGTTTGAAAGATTTCGGTTCTGTGTTTCGCAATATGAAGAGAAAGATAGACTTCTATTAAGAAATTTATGCTTTGTTCTTGGAGCTAAATTTGTGGAGAAACTGACTAAAAAGGTCACCCATTTATTATGCAAGTTCACAAGCGGCCCAAAATATGAGGCTGCTTGTAAATGGGGGATTCGATCAGTTACATCTGAATGGATTTACGAGTGCGTCAGGCAGGTATATCCCTGATATCATCTGTGAGTGCGTGTGTAGAAGTGTATTTTTATGCATGTGTTCACTCCAATTTCATTTAGTCATTTTCTTGGAACTGGTAATAGATTGTATTGTATCTACTAACCATCTATGTTATTTATCAGAATGAAGTTGTTGCTCTGGGTCCATTTTGTCCTAAAGAAGTTAGTGCTCAAGACCGAGAAGCAGGATTGTGCACTATGAGCCAGTATCCTACTCAAGCTTTTCGGATGGTATCTGAAGATAATCCATCTCAGTTTCCTAGTCAATCTCTAGATCAGAGAAACATACCAAATCAACCTATTGCTTGTACAAGTGACAGCGTTAGAGAAGTGACAAAACATTCAAGTCTTTACAGTAAAAGGGCAAGGCTTTTGGAAGATGACAGCCAAATGGGTATACTCCCTTCTAGAGTACATCAAAATGATCCTCTCTGCACCATGTATACCACAGGAAACAGCAAATCAGTAGATACTGGGGATGTTTCCCATGTTGTTCCTGATGTCGCCACTGCGATTGAGGACTTGTTAGAGCAAACTAGTAAGGTAGAAACCTGAAGATTCAATTTTTTTTTTTTTTTTTTTTTAATATTGGTGAGTGGGTTTATCTCTTTACTCATTTTTGTCTGTTTCTGATGTAAGATTCACGATCTGAAATCACCGGAGAGGACAGCTTGTGATAAAAGTGTATCCTTATATATATATATATTGGTTATTATTTATCATCTCAAATACTTTAGATATATGCATCGGTTTCAATCCTTGACTGTAAAACAGCTTTTCTCATCTGATTGTTCAATCCTTGGTCAAGATCGTGCGGATGGTCCCTCTACTTTTGGGTTATCTAAACTCTGGTCAAACAGGTGACCTCTTCTTCTTGGTATTTACTGAAAATTTCATTTATATATTCAATTGCTTCAATGCCAAATATGTTGTTTAGATGTTTGATTTTTTCATAGTTTTGCAATCTTGTCCTGGTTCACTAACTTTATTTTTCTTTTTCTGTGCAAATTCATTTCACTCAATCAACATGTAGATCTAGCTGATATTTGAACCAAGAACCTGAGCCCAGGCATAGTAAAAATATTAGTAATAGAACACCATGTGCCATTAATTTGAAGAGTAGTCTTGTTTCCTCTCTGAGAACTACAATAGTTCTAAGTATTTATATATAAGTTACTCTTCTTGTCAGCGATGCCATATTGGATCCTGGCTAATCCCATCCTTTCTTTATCCCTTCCTCTTCCCCAACAAAAAGGGAAGGGGGGGGGGGGGGGGAGAGGGGGTTGAAAGAAGGGGATAGTGAGAAGCTTCGGAGCTAATAAATTTGTTTTCTTTATACTATCTGTTTTTGCAGTGTATGTGAACATTTACACATTGTGTCTCATATGTGTGTGTGTGTGTGTATAAAATAGAAGGCATCTGCAGCATCTGTAAGTATTTTATGTGATACATTTAAGTAGTTCACCATAGTCCCACTATTAGTCACACAATCTGGCCAAAGATCAAGCCACTCTGGTGCTCTAGGTGGATTGGCATTCTGGAAGTGGATGGGGCACCAATCTGTGTATTCAGATTCAACAAAACTTGAACTCAACTCTGAGAATCCTCATCCTTGAGGGTTCAATCTGCTTCAACGCTGCTTTTCACTTTTTTGAAGGCAATCTCTTTCCAACTTCAGCAGTGGGTGTTAATTCAATGGCACAGTGACTCAACTGTGAGAATGGTTTTAACATTTGAGAACTCACTAGACGAGCTCCTTTTCTAATCGATGGGTTGCTCGGTTGGAAAGAAAATATAAAAATGAAATTTGTCGAGGGGTTCTTTGGGGCTTTTTGTTTCTACCAAGAACAAGACACTGTACAAATTCACTTTGTTTCAAATCGTCTTGCGATCCATTATAGTGTGAGCCACTCACAACTATATGTATAATGTTAATTATGTGGTTATTAGTCATGTAATTGCAGAAAGTTATGTATATAAGACGTTATCTCACTCTTTCCATGTGCTATGTTATTTATCAAGACCATAAAAAAATCGTAGTCCTTTCCCAAGTCAAACGAGTAGGCATACACATATTTGTGCTCTGTTTCTTTTAACTCAGATTCTGGGCATATGTTCTCTTCAGGACTGAGAAAAGAGATGATGCGTGCAACCCTTCTGGAGATGGTAAAGCAAGCATTTATGATGGTTTTAGCGAGACACAAACAGACTCTCAGGTTTCAGTTCTTATTTACAATTGCTATTGAATTGTTATTGGTTGTTTTTCATGAATTTAAGTTTTTGAGTGATTATAAGGTGGCTTCAAGACTTCCAAGTCCACCATAAGTATTAAGCATTGTTACATGTCAAAATTGCATTGGTTTAAGATGGAGAAAAGAAAGTGAAACTGTGATGTGGCTCATTTACTTTTAAGCCAATCCTCTTTTAACACTTGCAAAGCTCATACCATAGGGTTTTCATGTTAATGATATAGCTCTATGTTGCAAATGCAGGTTGTTGGTTATGAAGAAGATCTCTCAGGGAGACAAATGATAATAGACAGAGTGCGAACTCGAAGTAGCATGACTTAAAAAAAGTACTGGGAGAGCTTTCCCAGAAAGAAAAAAAAAAGTAACCAGAACCGATTTCTGAGGTTGAGGTTCTCAAATCTGCCCTCCTTTTGTAATATCTGCATGCCAATGCTATACTTTCTTAAATTACTTTCAGGCTTGCAGCCAATGCATTGGTAGGCAATTCTTGTTTTGCATTAGTTGCTAAGGTGCTTAGAGAGGACAATAAGAGAAGTCAGTGAAGCAAAATGAGGGAACAATATTAAGTGTATTTTATTTTTATTTATATACATATAGATAATTATATTGTCTTTGTAAAATTTAAAAACAGCTTGTGAAGCAACATTTTTTAGAAAATGTCAGAAGAATCATTTCATTATTGAATTTCCCTATTGAGATTAGATTGGGTTGAACACTAATTTTGGTAGTCCAGAATCAGATTGCAATTCAGACACTGTGGCCTTCTTGTGCCTGGTATGTGCAAATGGCTCAAAATCATGCAATTAAAATAACTTGAAAAGGACGTTAATATATACATGGTCCAGTGACCCAACTTTATTTAAAATTTTTACAAAAATGTATTGTCAATATCCTACATTTGTTTTCAATTCATTCATGAGGTTTTTTAAAAAAAATAAAAGGAAAAAAGGTAGGCCCGGTTTACTTTGTGAAAATTTTTACAATTTTTATTTTCTGTGAAAATTTTTTAAAAACAGTTTTCATTTTCAATTTTCAAAATTTAGAAAATGCATTTATTTTGGAAAAATTAAAATTGTTTTCAAAATCTAAAAATAGTGTAAATGCATTTACTAAAACTATATATTTTCTCTATATGTTTTTTTATTTTTATTTTTATGTTTTACAGTTGGTGTACATATTTTTTTTCTATGTTTATAAGCATCGTCACACGATATAATCCTTGTTTTCATTTTTTGTGAAAATACAAAAAATGTCTTTTTGATATTTTTACATTTTCTTAAAAATTGAATTCATTTTTTTGAAAATAGATTTCATTTTTTACAAGTAAATGCGTTTTTTAGACCATTTTCTGTTTTTATTAAAAATGAAAATTGCAAAAATTTTCAAGTGAATAGGGCCGTAGTGTTTTCAATTCATTCATGAGGTTTTTTAAAAAACATAAAAGGAAAAAAGGTCCTACCGGGAGTCGAACCCAGGTCGCTGGATTCAAAGTCCAGAGTGCTAACCACTACACCATAGAACCCGATTTTGACTTTTCCTTTTGTATTTACTAGTTACTTTATTTTAATATTGTAGCAAATTACTTTATTTGTGGGACAATTGTTAGAGCGGGCAGGTTCCTTGTTGACAAGTGGATGGAAACATGCCCGATGTCTATTCGAACCATCGACGCCTTGACTTCGTCCCATTGCAAAATGACTTGACCTAAGGTGGTCCAAATGTTCAATCTTATATTATGATTGAACATAAAAAAATAAACTTACCAAAAAATAATAAAATTAAACTTGGTACTTTTTAGGTGATTAAGTTTTTATATTTATCAAATTATTCTAAAATGCAGAGATTATTTAGCAACCATGAAAATCTAACTAGGCAACAATGGAAATCTGTTCAATTTTTATTTCACTGTTGTTTTATAAATATAATTTTTCTATAAATTAATTTAGTTATGTACTGAAAATTAAATACTAACTACAATTTATTTTTCAAAAAACTAGATTTAATTTAAGGAAAATGTTATTGGCACTCTACTATTAACATTTTTCATTCCACCCTCTTAAATTTTATGGTTTAAATGACACAAATGTCCCTTATTTCAAAGCTTATTTCTCGTGTGTATATGAGAAACTATACACGATGCAAAATTATATTAGGTGGTCTCTGTTGAGGCAGTTGCAGAGCATATTTTGAAAAATCAATCATTACATTAGATTTTCCTATAATGAATGTAATGTCTGCAAAAAATCACAGTGATCCAACAATCAGTTTTTGAAAAATATCAGAATGAAAAAATATTATTTTTTATTTCAAAGTTTCACAGTTGATTTTTATAAAAACGAACTGTTAAATCACCGTGATTTTTTAACATTTATAAGTGGGGATTAATCTAATTTAAGAGTCGATTTTTAAAACATGTTCTGCAATTGCTCCAACAGAGTTGTATCAAATGTGATTTCTCATGTATATAAGATAAATAAATTTAAAAATAAGTGATATTTATATAATTCAAATCATAAAAGCACCATGGAGTGCCAAAAACATATCTCTAATTTAATTTTAGTTATTCTCATATGTATACGTTATCCAAGATTTGAAGAGGACAAGTCATGAAGCACACTGGTGCCACATGTTTGTTTCAAACCATATCCACTTCTTTCCATCCCATGACTTGCCATGTGTCCTCAATGAATTATTTCCCCAAAGTTTAATCTTCTTTGTCACGTATTCGTGGCAAGACAAAATGTCAGGCTGTCCTTGCTGCGTGAGTCACCGGCTATCCAACACAATTGTCCTCCAACCAGACTAGTGGGCCAAACTAGGCCGCCACTATGATGAGTCTCCTACCCCACCTAAATGCGCTTGGAATGAACGCAATCCAATCTACAATGAGTTGCCCCATGTGCCCGTCCTTCACCTCCACTAGTTTTCTTTCCACATCTCGAAATGCGAATGATATGTTGTTTAATGATGAAATGATAGAGAGTAACTCCATGCTTACATAAATTTCAATAGATAATTGTATGATGTATATTTTTAAAAATTGATCGTTGGATTATATATTTTTCTTATGGATATCATGCACGTCAAAAATTACAGTGATCCAATTTCAAAATCTCAAAATATAGACGGTGGAAACTATAACGGCTGAAAACTGTCACAGTTTTACTCAGTCATATTTTTGAGAAATCGACTGTTGGATCACTGTAATTTTTGGCATACATGACATGTATAAGTATATTATCTAATCTAACGGTCATTTTTTATTTTTTTTTAAAATATGTGTCCCATAACTATCTATTAACTTCATGCTTACATTAACTTAGATAAGCATATGCTGATAGGATTATTTCTGCTAATAATATGTATATTTATTTTTAGAAAAAAAGTGTCACGTTGGAATATATATATGGATATACATCAATCAATATTTGTTAATATTAAGGGAAATTTAGCATTCGGGATATATTTCTATTTTTTGAAAAAAATAAAAATATCTTAAATGTAATAGAAAGACAAAATAATTATTAAATTATAAGGCCAATATATAGACTATGACATTTCTTGAATTAGGAATAAAATTGTCAATATATCCATGAAGGTGAGCTTTTCTTTTTTGCATTTTCATTTTTTGGAATTTTAAGAGTTAGTGGGCAACATATTAATATTAATACGGAGATTAGATTTAAAACTTTTGACATCAAACACTCTTAACAAAAAGAAAAGAAAAGAAAACGAGTTTAAAACAACTTGTGAGGTTAAATATGGTAGTGAAAGCACCCCCCAACTAGCACTTTTGGTTTAGGCTGGGGGGTCCAAATCCACCCTAAACTATTCCTATCCCTTCGCAGCTAATAAAAAATGGTGCTCAAATTAACTTTCTAAGAGAATTGGTTTAGGGTGGGGTTGTTTTAGTTTTTTTTTTTCTTTATTTTATTTTATTTTTCTTTTTTATAGAAAAATAATAGACTTTATATTCATATAAAATTTGCTGACTAATTTACTTTCGAGGTGGTTGTACTAAAGACCTATTGAATCTCGTTTCCATCAAGGCTTGGAGTTCAAAAGAAGAGGGAGGACTTCCGATGCGTAACTCATAAATTCAAGTTGGCTTCTCTAAAGATTGAAAAGGGATATATTCCCACGAAAGACCTATAAAATCTGTTTAAATTTTTTCTAAATTGGATTAAATTAGGTTTACTCTTTTAATTTCATATAGTTTTAAACAAAATTAATTTACAGTTGATTTGAACAAAACTATAATAATACCTAATTTTCTGTACAAAGCTAGAAGTGGTTAAGTCAAAATTGATTACTAACAAATTTAAGCTAAGATAGTTTTTGAGTAGGGTGAAACATGAGAGTATAAAATAAAAAATAGAGGAAAAAGAAAATCAAAATAAATTAGATTGATCATGATGTTTGTATGCGTAAGAGGAAAGAGCAAAGAAAAGTACGAGAAAATACCATTTTGAAACCATCATCCCAAAAAAAAAAAGAAAAAAAGAAAAAAAAGAATTATAGTTCAATTAGAGCCCGTTTGGACTTCCTGTTTTTTAATTTTTAAAAGTAAAAAGATAAAATTTTTGAGTGCGAAAAATTTGATAGTTACTTTAAAATGTTGAAGTAATAAAAAATTCTTACTTTCTTAACTTTTAAAAATAGGGAAAAATACACTTTGCACCCCTGTACTATAGGCCAAAAACACTTTGCACCCCTGTACTTTAAAAGTGAACAATTAACCCCCTGCACTTTCAAGATTTGACTAAGGGGCTTACGGCGTTTTAAATTGAAGGTATATTACTATTATACCCGTTGTATTAAAGAAAAAAATTATAATCAATTGTGGGTTAGGACTCGGGTCAAAAGAACCCAACCAGGTCTAGCTAAAAAAACCCAAAACAGTGCCGCCGATTCACCATCAACCCATCTCAACCCACCCACCCCCACTCACCACCCACGGCGCAGGCGATGTAGCCGTGATCCCTTTCAGACTTGTACCATGTTATCACAGCAGTTTTGCCTCTATATGTAGCCATGATCTTAGCATACAACTCAGTAAAATGGTGGAAAATATTCAGCCCTGATCAGTGCTCAGGCATCAATCGCTTTGTTGCTCTCTTTGTAGTTTCTCTTCTCTCTTTCCGTTTCATGTTATTGTAAGAAAATCAACAAATTCTCGGTTAGAGATATTTTCCTGGCGGTCACATGGCCCCAACTCCGGCGTTTCTCTGACTCCCCGGCCGTCGAATTTGACTAATGCAAAGATTTACTCTCTGCAATCTTCAAGGAACCCAACACCAACGTTCAGGATCATAAATCATGGGTTTGTTATACATTTTATTGAAGATTTCTTCTTTAATATGCTCTGTCACACGTGGTTCTCTGTTATGCATCCTTATCTTGATCTACCTTTGTCAAAAGATGAAAGGGAAGGCATATTTTGTTTCTGGGTGGTCATTATATTTTGGAAATATAGATTATTGCAGCTAAAATGATATGGAATTATACTAAAATGGTTTATTATTATTATTTTTTTTGTTGTGAATTTATAGATTCATGGCTTCAGGTGGGTTTTGTCCTCGCCACCGGTCTCAACAACACTTATGTACTGGGATATTGCGGGGCAGTTATGGTTCCTCTTGGTTGGATATTTGGCATCTTGGGTATAATTATAGTCTCGGCAATATCATTGTATGCAAATTCTCTTGTTGTCGAGCTTCAAGAATTTGGGGGAAAAAGGCATATAAGATACAGAGATCTTGCAAGATATATATACGGTATGAGGAAATTAACCTTAAATCATGGGTTTTGTTGAGAAGTTGAATAAGGACGCTCAGGATCAGCTTATTGGGTTTGATCCAGAGAAGGTAGCTCCATTGATTGCTTTGGTGAATTACATTGCTCATAGGCAAAATTAATCTCTTGTATCATAGCTGTTGTTTGTTTGTCTAAGAGAATTGAATTTCTGAGTAGTCATTTTAATGAAGCCTTACTATACTGCTTAGTATATTTGAGAAATGGTGAAGATAGTAGTAGGCGTTGGGGAAAGAGAGAGGAAAAGCTACTCTTGCCGGCGTTGGGGAAATAATGAAGAAGAAAGTGCTTCGTTAGGTCATGTAGTCTATTAAATAAAAGAAAAGGGCATTTAAGTCATTTTACATGCAAAAATAGTCAACTGACAAATTTTCCGTTAAAAATTTGAACGACCAACTAACAAAGGGGACCAAACTGTCAAAGTTTGAAAATATAGAGGTTCGATTGTTCACTTTTAAAGTGCAGGGATGAAAAGTGTTTTTGGCCTTTAGTAAAGGGGTGCAAAGTATATTTCCCTTAAAAATAACTATCAAATTTCGTATCGTAGAAAATATAAAAAACTCACTTTTTTAATTTTAAAAATAGAAAAACAAAAAGTAAAAATTTATCCAAACTCGTCCTTAATATTTTCTTAAAACTTTGAGTTCAAACTCTCATTTAAAAATAATTTGATCGATACATTATTTTTTGACTTTAATCCAAATCTCTAATACAACTATGAAAAAAATCCCCTCGACTAATTGAGTAAATTCACAATCTGGCCCTCATTGAATCCATCTTTACATGACATCTTTTGGGAGGTCTCCCCAAAAATTTAAGGAAAAATTAACATCAGACGTGCTCTGAACTGCGCGTGACTACGATCATCGCCTCGCTCTCTCATCACTTGAGAAACTTCTCACCCCTCTCCTCGCCGCTTTTGTTCGACTATTCACCAAACATCACATCAAATGAAGGAAAAACTCAAACACACTTCAATCAAATCTGAAAAAGAGAAAAAAACAAAGAGTATGAGAATTAAATCCAAACGAAATCCACAACTGGCATTGCTCATCCAGTCGCGTGCCCATCACCACCGCATCATTTATCCACAGTAATACTATTTTCTCATCATCCAAACACCCACCGACTTTCTATTTTAAATAGAAAGCAAAAAGAAGATTACCCAAGTTCCATGGTGGCATGTTTGCTTCTGCAATTCTCTTCCTCTGTACAGTTCTTTCTTTTACGCCATCGTCGATATGAACTCTTCTGTGGCAACCGGAACAACCCATCTTTGTCCTTTGAGGATCCCTCAGTTCCATGGAACAAGGGTGACCAAGCTCTCCGGTTGTCGGCGGCAGCGGTTTAAGTTTGTTGTCAGTGCGGAGATTTCGAAGTCGTTCTCCGAAAATATCGGTCTGGACTCTCAGGTGATTCACTGTGTTGCTTTGCTTCTCTTTGTGATAATTGTTGTGTTTGTATTGAAGGAGTTTTGTTTGATGAATTTCCTGAGAGAATTGAGGAGTGTTATTTTTTTTGGGAAATTACTTTGTTTCAAGATATGGGTTTTGTGTAGAGATTTGAAAAGAGAAATGGGTGTGATTGGATTGTTTGTTTTGAGAAAAAAGAGGATTGATATTCTGTATTGCTGTTACT
Organism: Hamamelis virginiana; assembly: GCA_017140935.1. NCBI lineage: Eukaryota > Viridiplantae > Streptophyta > Magnoliopsida > Saxifragales > Hamamelidaceae > Hamamelis > Hamamelis virginiana. Next base: position 528,199 of record JAESVK010001058.1, read on the forward strand.
GATTAATGAATATTGTCTTGACAAATTATATTTGCGTTGTGATTAATGTTGTTAGTAGGATCCATTTTGGCACATAATTGGTCCAAATGTAAAAACTCCTTTTGTTAGTACTCTACTTATTCACCAGCTGAACTTCGAAATCGGAGATTTGATTGGCTTCACATTGCTACCCTCTTTGACAGTTTAGCTTTATTCAGTACTTCTTACAATGAATAAACGATCAATAAAAAGAGTACGATATGGGTATTTGTTCTTTATTTAGTTAAAGATCTGGATTGAATTAATGCTTCATTGTAATCATTTGAATTTATTTTTGATAGTCGCTTCAAGGCCAATTAATCTTCCTTTCGTTTGTTTGTTTTTGTTTTTACCTTTTTTAATTTTGTTTTTAGAAATTGAATTTAAGTTGAACACTGGCGAACTTTTAGAGCTCCATTTTTAAGTTGCCCGCTAATGGTGTTTTTACAATGACCAGAGACTTGATATGGTGTGTCTGATTCTTTTTTGTGAGAGGATTGCGTGTTTGGCTGAAGACTGATTATATTTTTTGTCAATCTTAGTCGTCCTTCGTTTCTTTCAAACAGTTTGACTCGTAAAATATCGGTTTTGTTCAATATGATAGTAGACAGGATTTAACCGGATTTCCCCTGTTGTTATTATACAGAAGCCAAAGACAACTCCTTTGTTATGTGGCTTTACTTTTTCTATGCTGCATCTCTATCTTATATTCTTATGACACTAAATTTGCCTGTATTTCTGGGTTATAACACTTCTTTCTTCCCGTTTTCCTGTTATAGCAAATTCTCTTTCTATTTATTTTGACTTTTTTGCTATTTAATCAGCTGCTTTCATATTTGTGTTTGCTGTAAAAGTTGATTAGTTGATAACTCTTGAAGGAGTGTAATATTATAAACTGACACTGGTTTATTTGGATTTTGAAGACATTCCAGGCTCATGATTTATCGCAGTTGCCTTGGATTGGTCCAGTTCCAGGAGATATAGCAGAGGTTGAGGCATATTGTAGAATCTTTAGAGCTGCTGAGCGGCTTCATCTTGCATTAATGGATGCGTTGTGCAATCCATTGACCGGAGAGTGTAGTGTTTCATATGATCTGCCATCAGAGGATAAACCATTATTAGAAGATAAAATAGTCTCTGTGCTTGGTTGCGTGGTATCTCTCTTAAACAAAGCAAGGGTGGATGTTCTTTCAGGAAGATCCTCCATTATGAATTCCTTTCGTGTTGCAGATGTAAGTGCTATGGAGGATAAGCTTCCACCATTGGCGGTTTTCAGGAGTGAGATGAAAAGGTGTTGTGAGAGCTTGCATGTTGCTCTTGAAGACTATTTGACACCTGATGATGATCGAAGCTTGAATGTATGGAGAAAACTGCAGAGGCTGAAAAATGTCTGCTATGATTCTGGCTTTCCCCGTGGAGATGATTATCCCAGCCATATACTGTTTGCAAACTGGAATCCTGTTTATTTATCCACTTCTAAAGAGGGCATAGTGTCTGAAGATTCTGAGGTAGCTTTTTGGAGAGGTGGCCAGGTAACGGAAGAAGGTCTGAAGTGGCTAGTGGATAAAGGATTTAAGACTATTGTAGATCTTAGAGATGAGACTGTAAAGGATAACTTTTATCAAGCAGCAATAGATGACGCTACTCGGTCAGGGAAAGTAGAATTGGTCAAAATTCCAGTTGAAGTTGGGACTGCACCTTCAATGGAACAGGTTGAGAAGTTTGCATCTTTGGTGTCAGATTTCAGAAAGAAGCCTATCTATCTCCATAGCAAGGAAGGAGTGTGGAGAACTTCTGCTATGGTCTCTAGATGGAGGCAGTACGTGTGTCGCTGTGCACCACAGTATTTGTCCTATCAGTCTATCACTACCAATGGTATTGTATCACGAGATACAAATGGAACTGGAGAACTGGATGTATCTTCAAACGTAAAAGAAGGAACACCCGTAGGGGATGAAAATGGATCACTACAAGGTAGTTTGTGTAAAACTCGTAGTTCCAATGGAGTATTACCCGGAAAAGTCTCTCATACCATGGAGAACAAAAATCAGAGTAATAATGGGGCCTATAACGGACATGTTTCTTGCCAGGGGATAACATCAGTACATATAGTTGATAATGAGGTAGGATCTCTAACTAATTTCAGCAGGGAAGTTGACCCTCTCAAAGCTCAATTTCCTCCTTGCAATGTTTTCTCCAAAAAAGAGATGTCCATTTTCTTCAAGAGTAAAAAAGTCTCACCTCCCACTTATTTTAATTATCAATGGAAAAGGTGGGAGACATTGCCAGTTGCAAGGGAATCATATATTGGGCCAATGCAGAAAAGCGAACATGTTGGTCCTGGTTCTGTATCAAGGCTGGTGGAGGCTGGAAGATCCAATGGGTCATTCAGTGGTAAGAATACATCTCCAAAGCTTCAGAGCTCACCTGCTAGCAATGCGATGTATCTGGGTGTTGCTAGTGATGCTTCCTTTGGTCCAATTGTGAATGGATTTGGTAAAGGGGAAAAGAGTGCCGTGACTACTACTAATGTTTCTACTGGTGCGAGTAAGAATAATGTATCTACAACTGTCAGGGTGGATCAGAAGAGCAATGGTGAAGCCTCCATAGTTTCAGGTGATGAAGGATTAAGGCTGATTGAAGGAAATATGTGTGCTTCTGCAACTGGTGTTGTAAGAGTACAGTCAAGAAAAAAAGCAGAGATGTTCTTAGTTCGAACAGATGGATTCTCCTGTACCAGAGAAAAGGTAACGGAATCCTCCTTGGCTTTCACTCATCCTAGTACTCAGCAACAGATGCTTATGTGGAAATCTACACCAAAGACTGTTTTATTGTTGAAGAAGCTGGGGCAAGAACTTATGGAAGAAGCTAAAGAGGTACCATGCCAAGATTTTGTTATGTTGATGTTGGTGGTGCAATAATTGAGTTCTAAGGAATAAGCATGATCCATTTGCATGTCTATATATATATATATATATATATATATATATATATATATATATATACACTCTTTTTTTTTTTTTTTGGTAATGCATGAATGTAATTGTGAAGGTTGAGAACACATGCAAACAATAAAAGTGAAACTAGAAAATTTGGTGTCTGAATGTATGTTTGTATAATATATATAGAGAGATATATCATATATATAATATTTCCATGCTTGGCAACTGGTTGCATTGGGTGGGTTATGTAGCAAATTATTCTTTGATATATTCTCATCATTCTTGGATCATTTTTTAGATGTGCTAGGGAGTCTTGAAGCTCATCATCATGCTTAGACACATGAAGGTGTGAACTCAAGAATCAGAAACGGGTGGTAATGGACCCATGAACAATAGGGCTCCGATACCCTGTTAAGTTTCTTAGCTAAAAGTCTAATGGTCTGTTTGGTACGAGGGAAGGATGGGAGGATGGAAGGGGAAGGAGGGAAAAGTGGAGGGAAGAGGATTTGAGTGTGTGTTTGGGATGGAGGGGAGGGAAGAAAGGAAGGAAGAATGGAAGGAAAAGATGGGGCTTTAGCCCCCAAAATCCATCCCCCCAAAAGTGGGCGGATGAGTGGATGGAAGAGGGCATTTTGAGGCGAAATGACTATTTTATCCTCTATATTTAAGAAAGCATTTATGCATTTATGCCATTAGTGTGAGGGTAAAATAGAAAATTAATTATCCTATCCTTTCCCTTCTTCCTCCATACCAAACACAAAGAAAGGAAGGAAGACTCTTTTCCATCCATCCTACCAAACATATATAAAGGAACAATGGTTTCCCTTCTCTGAGGATGGAAAGACCATCTCTCCTACTTTCCTTCCTTCCACTTTTCCATCCTCACTACCAAACGGAGCATAATGCTCAATTTTTTTGGATGGAAGAATGGAAGGATGGAAGGGGGAGGAGGGAAAAGTGGAAGGAAGGGGAGTTGTGTGTGTGTTTGGCATGGAGGGGAGGAAAGAATGGAGGGAAAAGGGAGGGGATTAGCCCCCAAAATTCATCCCCCCAAAAGTAGGCGGAAGAGTGGAGGGAAGGGCATACTATGTGGTGAAATGACCATTTTACCCTTAAGCATTTATGATTTCATGTCATGAGTATGAGGGTAAAATAGTAAATAATTATCCCATCCTTTCTTTTCTCCTTCCATACCAAACTAAAAAGAAAGAAGGAAAACACTCTTCTATCCATCCTACCAAACACGCATGAAAGAAAGAAGGTCTCCCTTCTTTGAGGATGGAAAGTCCATCCCTCCTACTTTCCTTCTTTCCACTTTTCCATCCTCCCTACCAAACGGAGCATAAGTCTGTAGATGGAGGGCCCAAATAGGTATATGAAGATATGTCAAATCCTATAATTGGGCGATGTGGTATTTCGACATTCAGTACATTATAGATTTGATTGTACGATTTATATGCGAACTTGAAAATGAATGATCAATTCATCAGCATATGTTCTTAATGGGGCTTTCTTCTTCTCGTCAATGGAGAGATGTTTTGTCAAGAATTTTGTGGTTTCAAGGATATTGTTAACTGATATTCTTGTCTGTTAGTATGTTGAAGGGTGGATGACTTGTATTTTTATCAGTTTTTATGCATTCTTGTGCAGTCATTCACCCACTATTTATGTAGCCATTTCAACTGCATTTTCTGTATCTGATATGCAGGTTGCATCTTTCCTGTATTACCAAGAGAAAATGAATGTTCTTGTTGAACCAGATGTGCATGATATATTTGCAAGAATCCCAGGGTTTGGGTTTGTTCAGACTTTTTATACTCAAGATACCAGGTACTGGAACTTTTAGTATAAAGTAGAAAAGCATTGAAGTATTCTTTGTATCTTTTAATTCTCTCCATACATTGTGCGGAATATCTTACCTTGTGAGATGCCCTTAATGTAGTGATCTTCATGAGAGGGTTGATCTTGTGGCATGCTTGGGAGGAGATGGTGTTATACTCCATGCATCAAATATATTTAGAGATGCTGTTCCCCCTGTTGTATCGTTTAATCTTGGATCTCTTGGATTTCTCACTTCCCATACTGTATGTTCCATCACTCAACTTTTGTCTTTCGTTATTAAAATTGTTTTATTTAGATTTTATTATTGAAACTTTTATTTCCACATGAATGGTCATTCTTTTACTCCTGTTTTTAATATAGTTTGAAGACTACAGGCAGGACCTAAGACAGGTCATCCATGGGAACAACACAATGGATGGTGTTTATATTACTCTTAGGATGCGTCTCCGGTGTGAAATTTTTCGAAATGGAAAAGCAATGCCTGGGAAAGTATTTGATGTCCTTAATGAGGTTGTGGTTGATCGTGGTTCTAATCCATACCTTTCTAAAATTGAATGTTATGAACACGATCGCCTTATAACCAAGGTGAGGTCAGTGAATATATATATATATATCTATATTTGAAATATATCTCTGTTATGTCCTAACTTTCACATGGGCAACAAATTTATACTTACCCTTCTTGCTTACGACAGTTCAACATTACTCTTTATCTGCAACTGGCATAACCATTTATGCTGCATTTTACATGTCTAAAACTCATAAACAGCAGGAAAAGTTCTCATATCCTTTGTGACATTGCATATGATCAATATATTGTAATATAGGTGCAAGGAGATGGAGTCATAGTAGCCACACCTACGGGAAGTACAGCTTACTCTACAGCTGCAGGAGGTTCCATGGTAAGCTGTATGATTTAAATATTTTGATAGATGATTCTTCATATTTTAAAATTTGTTGCTATTATTCTTGTTCTGCATACTTGTGCTTGAAGCTAGAGCCACTTTGGAAGTTTGGTTTTGGCCTGTCACTGATCGTTGCTTTACATTACTATTATTTCTAATGTTGAGGCCATTGCGTAATAATAATGGATAATCTGCAATGCAGGTGCATCCAAATGTTCCTTGCATGCTGTTTACACCAATCTGCCCACACTCCCTCTCATTTAGACCAGTTATACTCCCAGATTCTGCACGGCTTGAACTAAAGGTGAAGTTATTCATGTAGCTATGCGGACCATTATGAATAAAACTGGAACTCTATTTCCCTATTCGTCTGTTATTGAAATATCTTGGGAGAAAAATTGAGGTTTTAACTTATTCATTATTTTGTTTTCATTGCCGCATATTGTGCATACTGCTCTAGGAAAAGGTTTTAGTGTTGTGTTATACTTATTTGTATCTCGGGTAGAAGTAAAAAATTCAGTCGGAAATCATTCTTCTCTTTTGAGTATGAGTAGAATATGTCACACTTGTTAACTTGATATACATTGTTGACCCATTCCCTAATAGCTTAAGCTTTTGGGGTCAAGTGGTGTTCTAATATGGTAT
>JAESVK010001058.1:542222-565974 GCA_017140935.1 Hamamelis virginiana
TACTTTATAAGACAATATTTGTACAGAAATGTGTTTGATCAGATGGTCGGATTGCATGGTTGGGCATATATTGTTTCAGATCACACCCCTGGCTTGTGTATCTTGTGTCACATTGCATGATTCGTATTACGGTATTAGAATGCGCGTTATTTAAATATAAAATAAATGATTTTTATTTAAAAGATGAATATGGTGATCTAGGTTTTCAATTATTTATACATTTGATCGGATGGTGAATAGTAATTGTGATTTATTAAAAATGAATAAAAAAAATATAGTATTGTTACGGCCAAGGACAAAGCCACCAATGGGCAATGGTTGAAAGGGACAAATGGTTCCTAGAAAGCCCGATCCTGTAAGGACATCATTATTTATCTTATTGTTTGTCCATTTTCAATGGGATAAGTATTTTGAAAAATTGATCTTGGATTTGATAATCTTCTTATATATGTCATGTCTGCCAAGATTCACAGTGATCCAATGGTTGGATTTCAAAATATAGGCTGTTAAACAATTGTTATATCATCTAACGGTAAACATTGCTAGAGTGTTTCACGAATTGTAATTTGAAAATTGATTGTTGAATCATTGTAATTTTTGGCAGACATATCATGCATAAGATGATAGTTTGATCCAAAGGTCGATTTTTCAAAATACCTATCTTACGGCTCCTAGAAGAAGTGAGGTTACGATAAGATAGGTAATTACATCCTTACCTGCTCATAATTCTATATCTTTATTAATAAATGTTCCAATTGTCATATGTTGATTTTCGCAAAAGTCAACATGAAGCTCATAGGCAATTGTGAGATGCATATTTACTGTTGGATTAGATATTATATATGTATATCACATATGCCAAAAATCATAGTGATTCAACGGTCAGTTTTTCAAAATTTTCACTAATAAAAATTGTATCATTTTCATCAGTCAGGATTTTTCACAGTCTAATTTTTAAAATGTTGATATGAGGTCACTTTAATTTTTGGCAGAAGTGACATCCATAACAAAAGTATCTAATACAATGGTAAGTAATATTGAAATGATCAGGTCAAGACGTCCTGCATGACATTTCGAATTATCAATCCACTTTCACTAAGTACTGTGCGATAAGTATTTTAAAAAACTGACCTTCGTTTTATATATATATATATATATATATATATATATATATATATTGCATATCATGCATGCCAAAAGGCACAATGATTCAACGATTGATTTTTAAAATACATACGGTGAAAAACTCTAACAGTATCTTCCGTTGGATGCTATCATAATTGTTTTCAAACTTATAATTATTCATGTAGCTCTAACATTGATTATTTTGTATTAAAAATAATTTTATTTTGCTAAAATCATATCATCTTTTGTCATTTTAAACTATTTTAAGAAAAAAAAATACATATTTTGACTAAGTTACTTGATTTTTGAAAAATGATAAAAATACCACAATTTTTTTTATAGTTTAAACTAATCACTATTGAACAATTATATCTATGTATTTTTTTTCTATAAAGAAAGATGAATTTTGAATATAATATTAGTAATCTTATAAAAGTAAGTAAAGCAATAATCGATAATTCTCACACGTATATCTGAGAATTTAACTTCCTATATTTCATTAGAGTTGATGTGTTCACGGAAATTGTAAGTCCCACAAATTCTATCAAACTAAATTCTTGAGTAATTAATGAACAGTCCTAACTAAATAGCTGAATCCACTGATTGAATTAAAAGAAGTTCAATGAAGGAAAAATTAAAAATTTCAAAAATTTCATAGTATAAAATTAAACCTCGTGATATAAAATTTTAAACTCAATAACTTTCATATAATTTTCACTTAAAACAATACCAAAAGGTGAGTGTTTAAAAAATGGTGTACTTTGGTGAATAGAACATGGGTTTAAAGGATGGTCAAACGTCAAGTAAGAGAGAGAGAGAGAGAGGGAGAGGGAGAGAGAGAGTGGAAGGGTGTAAAGTTGTTTAATATAGAGATGGTCGTAGTTGTGGCAGAGGCCAGAGGGTGATGAGGACTCAAATGTCTCAACCCAACCAAACCCCGCGCCATTGCCAGCTCTAAACTGTCCATCAATATTCTTCCGCGTTACAGCATATATTGCTTTATATGGACAGGGATATTGAAGGTAGCATAGATCCACATGCAGCCATGCAGCGTTCAGATCCAAATGTATCATTTATTTATTTATTTTTTTAATATTTGATTACTTTTGTTGTTACAATCTGCCAATATGGTTATCTTATTATGTTCCCACATATTTTAAGGCATCTTTTCATCAATAACCATTTCAATTAACAAGAATATATTAGACAGACTATATATATATATATATATATATATATGATCCATTAAGGTTCGGACCTTAAACTTAATTTAAGGTTCGCTTTTCATTGGGATAGGTATATTGGAAAACCGACCGTTGGATTAGATAATCTTCTTATATATGTCATGTCTGTAAAAAATCACAGTGATTCAACGGTCGGTTTTCAAAATAGAGACTGTTAAACAATTGTTACATCATCTAATGGTAAATACTATTAAAGTGTTTCTCGAACTGTATTTTGAAAATCGATTGTCAAATTACTGCGATTTTTGACAAACATAACATACATAAATAAATTATCTAATCCAATGATCGGTTTTTCAAAATACAATCGGCTATGTAGGAAATGGTGAGTGGACTTTAAATTAAATTAATTTAAGGTCCGGACCTTAATGGATCAATTCCGTGTATATATATATACATGATACTTAACCTGACAAAGTCTCTCTCTCTCTTTTTTTCTTTTTTTTTTTTTATTATGGGGGGGCGTTTTTTTAAGTTGCATGTATAGGATAGGAACGTTAGAGTACTGGTGTGTTGGATTCAGGGCCGATCCTGAAATTTTGATGCCCTAGGTGAACTTTTAAAATGTTGCTCCTATTAAATATTAATAAAAAAAACATAAAATAGTCAATTCACAAGGAGGGTTTTCAATAGACTCATTTTGAATCTCATGTTATCATTACAAATATATCATAACAAATAAACAAAACCTATAACAATCAATTCCCAAGGAGGATTTTCAATAGGCTCATCCTGAACCTCCTGTTACCGTTACAAATATATCAAATAAATAAACAAGACATGCAACAAATCAACAATCAATTCATAAGGAGGTTCTCAATAGCTAGGCTCACTTTGAACTTCCTACCATCATTACAAATATAATCAAACTAATAAACAAGATTTGATTACAACTCTTGAATATAATTCCATTAAAATGAATATAATTCAATTATACTTTCCATAAATGTGTTAAACAAAAATAGAACAATGTTACCACGAAATCAACAAAAATCATATTCTATGGAAAAATGCAAGAACAAAAAATATAATGGCTAAATAGTAGAACATTGTCCAAAAAAATTGTTTATCTCAAATCAAGAAATTCATACTTTTTTTTTCTTTTGTTGTTGCAAGGTTAAGTTAAGAACTTTTGGGTTTGGGCTAATGCCTAATGGGTTGCCCTATACAATACATATATACTCAGGGCTTAGCCCAAGATAATGCCTTTAAATAATGACAAAATTTTTATGCCCTAGGCGGTGGCCCCTTGGGCCTACCCGAGGACCGGCCCTGTTTGGATTCAAACATGAGAGGTGTCATTAGGTTATGAAGTTTTTGACAATAATGCCATATTAATCGATATATCTAAGTCGTGCCACATTAGTTCAACTATATATATTATCTGGTATGGGGGAGTTGATCAAAGTTTTGGTCATTTAAAAGCACTCTTTAGATTAATTAAGGTATTAAAATTGATAAATTTTCACTCAAAAAAGGTTTGAAAAAAATTAAAGTTTTCATTTTCTTTTCTTTTTTCTATTTTAGTGAGAGATCAAGGAGAAGGTAAATGTATAACGAGAAAAGAAACATACTATACAATCATTGTATAACTAATGACTAGGAGGATGAAGATAGGTGTATCTACTCAGATTAGAAATACTAAAGGATTCTATCATGAAAGCATATTCAAGAAAGAAAATGGTAGGCAAATAGTCTGAACTTACCGAAAGCATCGTCTCTCTTACAAAGACATGAAAAGAATGCATAAGACTCGTGTAGAGTATATGTAAGTTTCATTTCTCTCGTAGCGATTTTTTTTTTTTTTTTTTTCAGTCAAAGGTCACGATCCATTTAATGTAGATTCGAGAAATAGGCTTGACCAACCGAGTCTAACCGGAGCTAAGATTGAGAACAACAAACCCAATGTAGGGTTGGGTTGGACCACCTAATTAAAGTTAAATTAAAGCATTACCAAAAGTAGGACATATGAACATGGATTATATAGGAACTAGGGCCAAACGTGCATCATATGGTGACTTTTTCCTTCATTTTAGTCTGGTCATTAGGTCATCAATCTGGATACATCATATTGTCAAAATTACCCTTCATATTATTAGGTCTAAACTCCTTTTAGTATGGAAAATATTGTCTTTTCCTTCAAGTACCATTATCATTATTATTATTATTATTATTATTATTATTGGGTTTGAGGTAATTCATTCCCCCAAGACAGTCCCTGGATTGGAGGTGTCTTGAGAGAAGTGAAATTGAGTAATATTCATGTATGGTGGTGAAGTGTGATTCCCTTTCCCTTCCATTTCAAGAAGTCTCTCTCCCTCTCTCATCACATGATGCTGACTAATGGTGTCTCTCACAAGGCATTCATGGGGGTGACAAAGAAATGGTCTAGGGTGCCTGTACATAGATTTGGTTTATGGGTCTCTGTCTTTCTTAATTTTTTTAATCAATCTCTTATTATATTTTAATTCACAATTAAATATGTATATTAAGCAAGAAAAAGTCATCCAGCTAGCGCGACTCGATGCAGATATGTTTTGCCCCAGTTTCATTGTCAAATCAAGGAATATAAATCACTTCCCACTTCAATTAATCAATCAATTACTTCATTTGTTAAATATATAATGTACGCAGGAAGTACTATCATAAGGTGCAACTTATACAAAATTACGTAAAATCAACTGCAGAACAAATTTTGAAAAATGGACGGTTTTTGAAAAATGTCACGTGACTTTTTTGTTTTCCAAAATATCACCATTTTTTTAGTCGGTTTTAAACAGACCGATGGATCATTTTGATTTTTGCCGAGCATGAAATTCATAAAAAGTGTATCTAATCCAACGATCAGTTTTTCAAAATCTGCTATGCAATTGGCCATATACAAGTTAGCGAACAAACTACCGATAATATAAGATTATATATATTCTTGTCTCGAAAATGTAAAATAATTTTTTTTTTTGACAATTAAAAATCGAAAAACAAAAATGATTTCAACTAGTTTGACGATTTCAACTCATGATTAAAAATTGAAAACATCCCAGTCAGTTACATAACTACCTTCATAACTATATTATGGTTTCGTAATCTGTTGGTTAATTAGAGTAGCACATGCATACACCAAACCCTAACCCCCATCCCCCGGCGCCGTCTCTCTCTAAGCTTGTTTTTTATTAATTAGTTGAATGAATTGGTAAAACTTTATTTTTCATTAGGATGAATGGTTTCGAGATTTTTTTATTTTTTATTTTTGGGTTAAAAATTTGTAGAATAATTAATGGTCCGACCATAAAGACTTTTTATTTTTCTAGTCTTTCTTTCATTTGCAATGCCCTTTATAAAGTTCAACTAGAATTTTACTATTGTAAGGCCACTTTAATTGTTTCAATGTAATTTTCTTTCCACATATGTATATTAAGGAGTCTACTATAAGGTCACCTAATGTAAAGTTGGGTAAAGTGATTTATGTAGGACCAATTACAAAATGAAATTTGAAAAATTGACTGTTGGATTAGACCATCTCCAATCATGTACTCAAACTCTTACTTAAATTGAGTAAAAAGCTCCATTTGACATGGAGCTCTCCAATCATTTACTCAAATTTTTACTCAGACATAGCCAAACACACTCAAATCTGCTATTATTTGCACAACCAAACACAACCATTTCTTCCTCTTCTTTTATTTGCACAACCAAACACAGTCTCTCTCAAATAGAGAGAGATCTACAAATCGCAGCAGCTTGGAGAGAGAGAGAGAGAGAGAGCTTCGCCGGGGAGAGAGAGTTTTTTGTATAAATGGTCATATTTTGATTTATTCGGGGAGAGTGAATGAGGAGCAGCCATGGAAGAGCAGCCATGTATCAAAGAGTTTCTCCAGCAGTCATATTTTGATTTACTCAAATATTTTAGTTTGAACTCAATCTGGGTTTGAGTTTGAGTAAAACTCAAATTTGGTAAAGATTTGAGTAAGGGTTGGAGAAGAGTTTTTGACATTTTTTTACCCAAATTTGAATTTGAGGAAGAGTTTTAGTTAGGATTGGAGATGCTCTTAAATACTCTTCCTCTGCATGACAAGCATGCTAAAAATTATAGTCATCTAATAGTCAGTTAAGTTTTTGAAAAATATTATTGCGAAAAATTGTGATTTTTTTTTTTTGTTTTCAAGACGGTTACAATATTTTCATAGTTTTTTTTTTTTCCTTTAAATTGACTATCAAATCATGTGACTTTTGCTATGCATGACATGGATAAAAATGATATCTGATCCAACAATTGATTTTTGAAAATTTATTTTGTAATTGATAGAACGCAACTTTAATTAAAGTGTGCATTATTGTATATAGACTCCATGTATATATAAGCAAGTATCTATCTTTGAAAAACGAAAGACAGATTTTTATTTTTTTATTCTTTAACTTTAATCCATTCTTCCCAGCTTGATGCATTGTTTTATTTCTTTGCATTTTCACTTCGATAAGAATTCAAAACTAATTCCGATAGTAATTCATATTAATTCGAAATTACCAAGTTTTCCATATGCTTAATCATCTTGAAATTTTATATCTTCTATAAGAAGAAAAAATTACCACCTTCAACAAAATTCTTCTACACCATTTCTCATGATTCTTATCTTTTCTCAACAAGCTACCCTTTTTCTAATGTTTAGAGAATAGGTCAAGTCAACTAACTTTCATGATTTTTATTAAATAATATCTTAATTTCTCTTTTTTAAACCTACGAATATAGTCACATCAATCTTCAACCTCATTCGTATCTTTGAAATGACTTCTATAGTCGGTCCTAAATTGAACTATTCTTTTCAATTAACCCATCGAGTTCAATAAAACATGACATTGAGACATTGTCAATTTCATTAATTTATGCCCCATTTGGTTTTGTGATTTGCATAGTATGGAAGATACAAATGATGATATTTGTAAGTCAACAAATTACAATTTCATTAATATCTTAATTGCGCTTTCTTAAACTCACCATCATAATAACATCAATCTTCGTCCTCTTTCGTATCTATGAAACGACTTCTATTGCCGACCCTAAATCAAAATATTCTTTTCAATCAACTTTCCGGCAATTTCATTATTTTATAGCATGTTTGGTTTTCTAATTTGCATGGTATCTGTCTTCTTGCAAGTCGACCAATCTTTTTTCACAATTTTAATCAAAAATCTTAATTTCGCTTTCTTAAACGCACCATCACAATAACAACAATCTTCAACCTTATTCGTATCTATGAAATGACTTCTATAGCCGGCCCTAAATCAAAATATTTTTTTCAATCAGCTCTCCGGCAATTTCATTATTTTATAGCATATTTGGGTTTTTGATTTGCATGGTATCAAAGGAACAAATCTGTCTTCTTGCAAGTCGTCAACCAATCTTTTTTCACAATTTTAATCAAAAATCTTAATTTTGCTTTCTTAAACGCACAATCACAGTAACAACAATCTTCAACCTTATTTGTATCTATGAAACAACTTCTATGGCCGGCCCTAAATAAAAAATATTCTTTTCATTCAGCTCCTTTTCAATAAAACATGACATTTAAACATTATCAATTTAATTATTTTAAGGCCTCTTTGGTAGTCTGAATGAATCCCTTTTCATTTACATAGTTTATTTATTTTTATTTATTTATTTATTATTATTATTATTTCTTTTAGCATACAACATCAAAATTCAAAATATCAATTACAACACTAGTTTTTATAATATGCTAATATGGGGTCTCAAACTCGAGACCAATTATATCCCAAACCACACCTGTCCTTCTAACTGAGCTAGCTCCAGTTGGTAACATAGTATTTAAGGTATAAATCTATCTTTTTAAATGTGATCATTTTAAAAAAAAAGTTATAATCATTATGACAATTGGTGCCATATGATCATCGAAATTAATAAAATATTAAAATGTCTCTATCTTAAATTTTTATTCTCATTTGTGATGGTGATTGCCATCTTCATATAAAATTATCCATATTTGCAACTAAAATATATTTATAAAAAAAAAAAAAAAAAAAAAAACATTATTGGACTTGGGCTAGGATCAAGAATTTGTTTTCCAACTTTATTGGGCTTTAACTATATTTAAGGCCTGCTATCAATCTAGTTAGATGTCTTAATCCTTTTTACCTCCCCACGTGCATCGCAGTTTATATGCTTGCTGATGGGCTTTCAAGGCCCAATATAATGCCCCGCTCTTCCACTCTCAATATATTGTCGGGTCTTGTTATTGCAACCCCTCCCACCTATTAGCCCACCCCAATCATTTGTGATATTTTTCCGTTTTATGAAAAAAATGCATTGTTTTTAAGAAAACTAGCCTCGCTATCCACTAGAAAACATCATTTTAAACAACTTTGTAGAAGAAAGTTTTTCCAAAATCTATCATTTAAGTAGACTTTTTGGCATTTTTTACAAAATATTCTGTAAAAATAATAGATAGTCAAAAAGTCTACTTAAATGATAGATTTTGGAAAAACTTTCTTCTACAAAGTTGTTCAAAATGATGTTTTCTAGTAGAAAAAGAGGCTAGTTTTCTTAAAAACAATGTATTTTTTCATAAAACGGTAAAAAATTACAAATGGTTGGAATGAACTAATAGTTGGGAGGGGTTGCAATAACAAGGCCCATAAACATGGTCTAAATTTGGACCTGAAAAGTTCAGCCTAATGTTTCTTGGGAGTTGGGACTGGGGCTAGCTGGGCCTACCTCCTTAGCCTATTAAGGTTGGAGAGTCGGCCAATTTTGAGCACGTTCCATGGAAAATTAAAATTGGACTGATGGATGACCCCATGTACAGAGTAAAAAGGGACACTTTCTGTTTTTGAGGAGACAACTGTTATCTCATGAAATTGACATTTTTTTTTTCTTTTGTCAAAAAATTAGATACCACTTTTATCTCAACTCTCAACCCCCAATATTAACAATTACTTATCAATATGCATTCATATATTCGAACCTAAGATACATTTTCATGTACTCGAACCTAAGAATCCTCTTATGAAATTTGTTTTACATGACAATAGGCGGAATGCCATTAGCTTCTTTCTTCCATCGTTTACTTAGAACTTCCACATAAAACAAAATATTATCCTAATAACTCTTCCTAATAAAAAGAAAGTAAAAATGATTATGTAGACACAAAAAATTCAGTGAGGTGCTAATCAACGTCTAGTTGGTGAACGATCAAAAGTTTGACTGGTCAACAATTCAAACTAAGACTAGTGTGTCCTGCAAGCTAAATTTTTGATGAGTTTGACTTATGGGGCACCAATTTTGAATTTGAATTGTTGACCAGTCAAATTTTTTATTGTCGACCAATCGGACGATGATCAGCACCTCACTGAATTTTTGATATCTACATATTCAACCACCCATTTTATCCGACTTTGGATCCTCTACTTGGATTTTTATGTGTTTGGGTTTACTTGGGCATTAAGATCATAACACGTCATCCAAATGTATCATTCATTTCTCACTTTAGAATATCAATATTTTTGAGATGTTTAACACATCGATTCTCCTAACCTCTCAAAGTCCCAGTGAACTCAAATCTTACTCAACTCAACAAAACCATTCTATTACTGATCTTACGGTGTAGGTAGTATTACTTCCACTTTGTAAGGGGATGTCAAGGATTTGATCCCAATCAATTATTTGAGGGGTCTTCATTGCAAATGCTTAAATTATTTTAAGTGATTTTCTTTCATCTTATCCTTAATTGCTACATCTACATCATGATACTTTCTTATTTTCTTGACACGTGCGCATTTTCTTGACTGCCTGACAATTTGGAATAATAAACCTTTTCATTAGTCGGCGCCCTAAGTAAAAGAGATGGCTCACATAGGTGATCTCTTGACTTAAAAGCCTTAAATATTGTAATTGTAACATTAAAATTACATGCAAAGATGAGAGAACCAGTCAAAATTCAGGGTATACCAATGCTAATTAAAGCCATTTTTGTTTGTATTAGTGTGAAATAAGTTAGAATAATGGAGGTCACTATCAAAGGAAGATTCAAACTCAGTTATTTAATAATTAGCATTTGGAGTTTTGTACAGCATGAATTTTAAACTCTCCCAACTCTTACTTGGACTTCAACAACAAGTAGAGACAATGGGAAAGCCAGAAAGGGATATCCTCCCTCAAAAGTTACAAGAGAGAGAGAGAGAGAGAGAGAGAGAGAGAGAGAGAGAGAGAGAGAGACCATGAAGATGCTGCTTAATATATGTATTATGCAGCAACCCAGATGCTGATCCAGTGGTCCACCAAGAGGACACTATAGTTAGAATCTGCATCTATACATGTTCATCACGACTAATTTATATTCCAATTGCATTATTCTTTACCCGTAATTCTTATTCAATACTGTCATCGTACGACTTTTACATACCACAAGGACAAATCAAAACAACCAGTCTTTTGTTTTTCTAAGTAACTATCCAACAAGTTGTAGAAAGATACTCCTATGTAACACTCCTTTTTCCTTCCTCTTAATGAAAATTGGAAGTTTTGGGAGTTTTTGATATGGGTTCAGGAGATCAGGAACACATCCGCATGAGCACCGAACAAGCTCTGGAAATGGATTCCGGAGAAAAACGTCTCAATGAACTTGGTTACAAGCAAGAACTGAGAAGAGAAATGGTTATCCAATTCTTTTCCTTCAGTCATTTAGCTATTATTAATTTGGTTAGCATTTCGAAAGTACTCATTTATTATTTTTAGAAGTTAGTAAATCTTTCTTAAGAAAGAAAAACATAAATTTGATGGATCTTTCTTAAAAATGAAAGCAAGAAATGTACTTTTAAAATGCTAACCAGAGTGTATACTATTTTTTTTTTCCAATTTTAGTAGGTATTTTCTAAAGATAGTAGATTGAGTTACTGACACTCTGAAATTCTCTTTTTCTTTTTTGAGTTTTTGCAGACTTTTTTCAAAACACTCGCGATTACATTTTCGACCATGGCAATTTTCGTTGGAACACCTCTCTATGGCCCAAGCCTTCGATATGCAGGTCCTGCAAGCTTAATATGGGGATGGGTAGTTGTCTCATTTTTCACCTGGTTTGTTGGAATTGCCATGGCTGAGATCTGCTCCTCTTTCCCTGTATGTTTTCTTTGTTTCCAATTTTTGTTGTCTACTTCAATTCATTTCATCCTTTCCCGTCTGTTTTCACTACAAAACACTGTTTACTTTCTTGCAACATATGTGTTTTCTAAAAACATGCAAGTGACTTTAAGAAATTGAATTGTCTTGCTATTAACAGCTAAATTATAAGATACGAAAACATTTAACACTAGCTGATGAGATAAGCATTTTCTTGAACTTGGGTTGTGGCATTCAACTATATATCCTTACTATATATATTGACTCTTAATTGATTTAAGAAGATGATTATGGTGGCTTAAATTAACATTATGCAGACCACTGGTTCCCTATACTTTTGGGCTGCGCATTTGGCTGGACCAAGATGGGGGCCATTTGCATCATGGTGCTGTGCTTGGCTGGAGACCATCGGTGTGATTTCTGCAATTGGTGCTCAGGTAATTAACACAACTCTCCTCCTAGAGTCCTATCATACTTTTTGCTGCAATCAGCAGTGAATTCTGAGTGAAAAACCAAGTGATCGATGCAGTTTGAAACAACTGACTTACATTTCAATTGTTATTCCAGATACTAAAGCTATATGTTAATCGGCTGTGAATTCTGAAAACAGTTTTGAAAACAGAAAATTGATAACCAAATATGTTTCTGTTTTTTGTTTTTGTTTTTTTTTATTAAACTCAGAAAATAAAGAATTATCTTCAAAATTCAGAGTGAAACATGACCTCAAATTGGTTCTTCTAATCATAGAGTTTCTTTTATTTGAACTACTCCGTATATCAATTGGTAGGCATATTCAGGGGCACAGACACTGCAGATAATCATTCTTTTGTCAACTGGGACAAACAAGAGTGGAGGCTACTTAGCTCCTCGGAGTGTATTCTTGTGTATGTATATTGGCCTAACCATCATTTGGGCGATACTCAACACATTCGCCTTACAAGTAATTGCATTCCTCAGCATCATTTCCATATGGTGGCAGGTATATATATACACATGCCTTCTATCTTCTTCTGTTTAATTATTTGGAATTCCCTTAGGTGACAGTATGATGATTTCTTGTGTGTTTTTACATGCTGACTTCCAATTTCTCTTGTGCATGGAAAAAGCATTAATTTCAAATGAGCTATTGATATCTCTCACACAAATAAGTACTACACAGGTAATAGGCGGATTTGTGGTGGTTATAATGCTTCCTCTGGTGGCAACAACAACACAATCAGCTTCATATGTATTCACTCATTTTGAAACATCTCCTGAATCAACTGGAGTGAGTAGCAAACCTTATGCAGTAATCTTATCGGTACTTCTGAGCCATTACTCGCTTTACGGCTACGACGCTGCTGCTCATCTAACCGAGGAAACAAAGGGTGCTGATAGAACAGGACCTGTTGCTATTCTTTCTAGTATTGGGATTGTAACGGTGTTCGGATGGGCTTATAATTTAGCTCTTACTTTCTGCATTCAGGTACTCGTTTCGAGCCTGTACACGTCATCTAAATATCTCATTCACCTCTCACTTTAGATGATGTGTCATGATTTTAGGTACCCGAGCAAACCCGAGTACAGAAAAATCCAAGCAGAGGATCCAGACTCGTTTTTAAAGAGTTGTGTTTTGGCATTTTTTCCAGCAAGATTAATGCATCAATTTGACATGAGTGTGAAATGTTGATGTAGGATCCTAGCTACTTATATGATAAGAACAATGAGACAGCTGGGGCACTAGTACCAGCACAGATAATCTATGATGCCTTCCATGGGAGGTTCCATAATTCCACTGGAGCCATAGTTTTTCTCTGCATCATCTGGGGTTCCTACTTCTTCTGTGGACTTTCAGTTACTACCTGTGCTGCAAGAGTTGTAAGAAAATCAGAAAATCTCTCTCTTTCTCTCTCTCTCTCTCATCTGGGGATCCTTTTATGGACTTTGAGTTACATCTAGTGTTGCCAGGAAGCAAGAAAAACAGAAAAACAGATTTCCATTTCTTCTATTTCAAACTCTAATTTTTTTTTGTTTTTTGGAGTAAACAACAGAACACGCACAGATAAACTCACACACATGGCATATGCATAGACTCCCCACATATATAAGTTTCACCTAATTACACTACCTTCAAAAGGGCTTAACCTTTGAAGAAGTGATTAAACTTATGAAGATTTCGGCCTTTTAAAGGTGGTGTTTGGGTGAAACTTATGTACGTGAGAGTGTGTCTGCGTGTCAGTGTATGTGAGTTTATTTGTGTGTTCTGTTGTTTATTTAAAAAAGAAAAAAGAACAAATCTTGTGTGAATCTCACATCGGCTAGGAATACTGTATTTAAACTCTTTTATTTCTACCCCAATGGCAATTTACAACTCAGGTTTTTCCTATTCCTTTATAGGTTTATGCTCTATCAAGAGATAAAGGAATTCCATTTTCACCCTTGTGGCAAAGAATCCATCCCAAGCACAAGGTTCCAATAAATGCATTGTGGCTCTGTGCAGTCCTTGCCATTATTCTTGGACTACCCATATTGAAACTTGATGTGATCTTCACTGCAATCATTTCAGTAAGTACAATTGGATGGGTGGGGGCCTATGCTGTCCCAATTTTTGCAAGGTTGGTCATGGCTGAAGAGAATTTCAAACCAGGACCCTTTTATTTGGGTAGAGCAAGCAGGCCTATTTGCTTGGTAGCATTCTTGTGGATATGTTATACTTGTTCAGTCTTCCTATTGCCTACTCTCTATCCTATCACATGGAGCACCTTCAACTATGCACCAGTAGCTCTTGCCATATCTTTGGCACTGATACTGCTTTGGTGGTTTTTGGATGCAAGGAAATGGTTCAAGGGACCAGTAAGAAACATTGATGTACAGAATGGACACATGTTTTAAGTTCATAATGTATGGTAAGAAAGGGAATTGAAATTTGTATGAGCATAGTTCCTCATAATGGTATATCAACTTGATAGATTGTTTAAGTATGGACCAATTGGAATCAGTAGACATCGAGGGTGGTTAAAATGAATGGTTGAATTGTATTTATTTATTTATTTATTTTTTTTAAATAATAATAATAACATTGAAATATGATTCGGATTTTGCTATATTAACCACTAAGTGGTATATTGCATTTCTTATATGAAGAGGACTAAAATATGTAGAAAAATAAAATTATGAGAATGAATAATAGCAATATAATTTTTTTAATGAGAATAAAGAATATCATATTTCTAAATATCTTAGTTGAGCTGTATTTTTTTTTTTCAAAAAAATAAAAAATAAAAATACATTGAAACATGATACGGATTTTGCTATATTAACCATTGAGTGGTATATTGCCTTTCTTACATTAGGAGGACCAAGATATATATATTTAGAAACATGAAATTATGAGATGTTTAATATATTGATTCTCACATCTGCAACCTCTCAAAGTCTCAATGTACTCAAATCTACTCAACTCAACAAAATCATTCTATCAATGGTCTTATAGTGCAGATAGTATTTTGATATTTTCTACTTTGTAAGAGGAAGTCAAGGGTTTGATCATGTTGATTGTAAAAAATAAAGAAAAATATTAAACATCCCAAAAATCTATTTTGAAAGTGTGTCCTAAATGATCTTTCTCTTCTATTGCAAACTCTCTCTATGATAATAAATGAAAGGCTTGAATTTATTTATAAAACTTTTTCAGGAAGAAAAAAAAAGGGATTTAAAGCATTGCTAAAAAAACAATAGAGTTATATATCCATATATTCTTAACATAAACATTCTATACCACTAGATCCTCTAATCTTATTCACATAACAAATAGACTAAACTAAGGAATTTGGAAATCTTATCTCAAAGTAAAAAATCGGACTTTGTATAAAGCTCTAAAGTTAGAGACTTTCAAATAATTTTCTAATATAATAAACTAGTCTCGTAAACCCAAAAACAAAGGCTAGAATAAAAAGTGATCTCAACCTAAATCACTAGGTAGTGATCATGTGGTCAATCTTACAGTAAGACTATATTAAAAAGTAAAAACAAAAATATCTAAGCCAATATTAGAAATAACAAAAATACTGAAATACTAATAGACTTACATATGGCCAACTGCAAAATAAATTTTAAAAAATTGACATTGGATTAGAGACCCTCTTATATATGTAAGGCCTGCTAAAAATCACAGTGATTCTATAGTCAATTTCTAAATAAAATAAAATAAAAAATTGACTCTGAAAATATCAAAATACGATGATATTTTAAAAAATAGAATAGCCACTGCTTTTTACGACATTAAAAAAAAAAAAAAAAAATAGCTTTTGGATTGACAATGATAATTGCTCAAAAAATGAGTGAGAAACATAGAATTATTGCTAAAAATATTTTATCTTTTAGTACCCAAGTTAAGACAAATAAATAAAAATCTTTGGATCTCCTCAAGGCCTTATGTGGCACCATCTCAACGGCATATCACTACCTAGTGATTTACATTGAGATCATTAACAAATCCGGATCCTTATTTGAGGGGTCTCCATTGCACATGTCTAAATTATTTTAAACAATTTTGTCCTTAATTGCTGCCTCTACCCACTCATGAGGGATGCCTCATTTTCTTGACCGCCTGACATTTCGGAATAACAAACCTTTTCACTGGTCGGCCAAGTAAAAAAAGATAGCTCAAATAGCAGGTAATCTCATTGACTTGAAAGCCATAAATATTGTAATCATCACATTAAAAATTACATACAAATATGAGCGCACCACTCCAAATTCAGAGTTTAAAAAGCCATATATATATATATATATATTAGTGATGGAGGCGCTATCAAAGGAAAATTCAAACTCAGTTATTTAATAGTGTTTGGACATCCTGAAATTCAAACTTTCCCAACTCTTCCTTGGACTTCAACAAGTATAGACAAAGGGGAAAGCTGGAAAGGGACATCCCTCTTCCTCTAAAGCTGCATCAGAGAGAGAGAGAGAGAGAGAGAGAGAGAGAGAGAGATCCTCTTTAATATATTATACAGCAACCCAGATGACTCTGTATAGGAATCAGCATATCTATAGATGTTGATGACTAATTTATATTCCAATTGCATTATTTACCATTTCCATTCAATACCGTCATCGCATGACTTTTACATTCCACAATGACTAATTCAAAACATCAAAACAACCATTATTTATTTCTAAGTAATTATACAACAAGTTGAAAAGATGTATATAACAGTTCTTCTTTCTCCTTACTCTCTAACAAATTTTGGAAGTATTTTGAGTTTTTGATCTGGGTTCAAGAGTGGAAAATATTGGCATGACCCATCAAGCTCTGGAAATGGATTCTGGAGAGAAGCGTCTCAACGAGCTTGGTTACAAGCAAGAACTGAGAAGAGAAATGGTTATCTAATTCTTTTCCTTTCTTTCCGATGCAGTTCCCTGATCCATTAACCACAATAGCAAGCCAGAAGGGACATACGTCTATTTCATTGTCTTGCAAACTGTTTGGCTAGCATTTTGAAAGCATTTTTCTTGCTTTTTTTCCTAGAAAAGATTGACCAATTTCTACTCTTAAGTAGTAAAAGTACTTTCAGAATGCTAACCAAATGATGATTTTTCTTCTTCTTTTTTGCCAATTTTAGTAGGTGTTTTCAAAAGATAGTAAAGGCTACTGACACTAGAAATTTTCTGTCTTTTTGAGTTTTTGCAGACGTTTTTCAAAACACTCGCAATTACATTTTCTACCATGGCAGTTTTCATTGGAACACCTCTCTATGGCCCGAGCCTGCGGTATGCAGGTCCTGCAACCTTAATATGGGGATGGGTAGTTGTCACATTTTTCACCTGGTTTGTTGGAATTGCCATGGCTGAGATCTGCTCCTCTTTCCCAGTACGTTTCTTGTCTTTTACCTCCAATCCTGTAACCCACTAAAGTGCTGTTATAACCTCTAGCCATCTATACTTTTCCAGTTCTTTGCTTCCGATTTTTGTTATCAACTCTATCTCACTCTTTCTGTTTTTTTTTTTTCCACCACAAAACACTAATTATTTTCTTGCAGCATGTGTTTTCTGAAAACATGCAAGAAACAAGAAATTTATTGTATCTTCCTATTAACAGCTTATAAGATGAGAAAACATCTAACATATTGTCAACTTCATAGTATACTTTTTTGCCTGTCTTCGACTTCATTTCACTCTTTCTGTTTTGTTTTTACCAAAAAACACAGTATACTTTCTTGCAACACATGTGTTTTCTAAAAA
The DNA here is from genome assembly GCA_017140935.1 of Hamamelis virginiana. Lineage (NCBI taxonomy): Eukaryota > Viridiplantae > Streptophyta > Magnoliopsida > Saxifragales > Hamamelidaceae > Hamamelis > Hamamelis virginiana. The sequence goes on from JAESVK010001058.1 coordinate 559,941, forward strand.
CATACAATAAACTAGAAATTTATAGCATCTTCCTCGTACCAGCTTATAAGAAAACATCTAACACTCAGAGAAGAAGCATTTTCTAAAACTTGCTTTATGGCATTCAACTATCTTGCTATATTGACTCTCATGCTAACATTGATTTAAGAAGATGATTATGGAGGTTAAACTATTATGCAGACCACTGGCTCCCTATACTTTTGGACTGCACATTTGGCTGGACCAAGATGGGGACCATTTGCAGCATGGTGCTGTGCTTGGCTTGAGACCATTGGTGTGATTTTTGGAATTGCTGCTCAGGTAATTAGTGCATATCTCTTAGAATACTTTGCTGCAATCAGCAGAGAATTCTGAGTGGAAAAACGACGTAGAAACAGTGATGCAGTTCGAAAGAACTGACTTGCATTAGAACTGTAATTCCAGATATCAAAATTGGTTTCTAATCACAAAGTTCTTTTGTTTTTACTATATCGATCAGTAGGCATATTCAGGAGCACAGACACTGCAGATGATCATTCTTTTGTCGACTGGGACAAACAAGGGTGGAGGCTACTTTGCTCCTCGGAGTATATTCTTGTGTATGTATATCGGCCTAACCATCATATGGGCTATACTCAACACGTTTGCCCTACAAGTAATTGCATTTCTCAGCATCATTTCTATATGGTGGCAGGTATATATGCTTTCTAACTTATTCTGCTATTTGGAATTCCCTCTTTGTGAAAGCATGTTAGGGATGAGATTCTTTTCCTTGATGCAAAAAGTATGGCAAAAAACAAAAAAAAAATTATAAACAATAACAACAATGACGATGACAATTGATATGGATCGATATTCAACCTCAAAATTGATTGTCACCACCCAACCTAAAGCTTTACCCCTCCTCTGAAACAGTTACTGTTCTAAATGTATATATACTTGTTCATGTTGAGCTCTTGGTTCTCGTGCGACTTCCGATCTCTCTTTTGCATGAAAAAGCATTTCAGTGAGCTTAATATTGATCTGTCACACAAGTACCTCACAGGTAATAGGCGGCTTTGTCGTGGTTATAATGCTTCCTCTGGTGGCAAAAACAACACAACCAGCTTCCTATGTATTCACTCACTTTGAAACATCTCCTGAATCAACTGGAGTGAGTAGCTATCCGTATGCAGTTATCTTAACTGTACTTCTGAGCAATTACTGTCTATATGGCTACGACACTGCAGCTCATCTAACTGAGGAAACAAAAGGCGCTGATAGAACAGGTCCTGTTGCAATTCTTTCTAGTATTGGGATCATCTCGGTGTTTGGATGGGCTTATAATTTGGCTCTTACTTTCTGTATTCAGGTGATATCAAAGATCATTTTAAAGAGTTATCTTCCAGCATTTCTTCCAGCAAGAATGCTTCAACTTGACATGACTAAATCTGTAATGTTAATGTAGGACCTCAGCTACTTGTATGATGAGAACAATGAGACGGCTGGGGCACTCGTACCGGCACAGATTTTCTACGATGCCTTCCATGGGAGGTTCCATAATTCCACTGGTGCCATAGTTTTTCTTTGCATCATCTGGGGATCCTTCTTCTTCTGTGGACTCTCTGTTACTACCTGCGCTGCCAGAGTTGTAAGAAAATCAGAGACTCTCTCTCTCTCTGATCTGGGGACCTTTTATGGACTTTTAGTTACTTCTACTGTTGCCTGGCAGCAAATAGAATCTTCTCTTCTATTTCATTCTCTTCCTTGTACCAACGGAAATTTTACAACTCAGGTTTTTCCTATTCCTGTGTAGGTTTATGCTCTATCAAGAGACAAGGGAATTCCTTTTTCACATGTCTGGCAAAGAATCCACCCGACGCGCAAGGTTCCAACAAATGCACTGTGGCTCTGTGCAGTCCTCGCCATTATTCTTGGACTACCCATATTGAAACTCGATGTGATCTTCACTGCAATCCTTTCCGTAAGTACAGTTGGATGGGTGGGCGCCTATGCAGTCCCAATTTTTGCAAGGCTGGTCATGGCTGAGGAGAATTTCAAACCAGGACCCTTTTATTTGGGTAGAGCAAGAAGGCCTATTTGCTTGGTAGCCTTCTTGTGGATATGTTATACCTGTTCAATCTTCCTATTGCCTACTCTCTATCCTATCACATGGAAGACTTTCAACTACGCACCGGTAGCTCTTGGCATAGCTTTAACATTAATACTTCTTTGGTGGTTTTTGGATGCAAGGAAATGGTTCAAGGGACCAGTACGGAACATTGAAACACATAATGGACACGTTTAAGTTCATAATGTCTGGTAGGAAAGGGAATTGAAATTTGTATGACAATAGTTCCTCATAATGATATCATCTTGACTGATTGTTTGGAGCATAGAGCAACAGCTCTCCTCCTTTGATTTTCATGAACAAATATTCACCTATACAGAATATTAGGTTTCAAACCTAGTTTCAACCTTAGTTGTACCCCAAAATTTTATGTCAGAATCAGCCATGAAGTAAGGCCGGAACTTGAGTGGGTTGGAACCAGCCCATCTTAATAATTGGGCAGGCCTATTGAAAGTTACGGTTAGAGTTGTACTGAAATATCCCAACTTGACCTCAATTTGGGACTGGGTTGAGGTTGGGTTGATAAGCTAGGGTTGAATTTCGGATCAGGCTTGGGCGGGGTCTTTACGGTTGCAGGTCAGGGTTGGGGTGGCTTCCAGCCTGACCCAACCCACCTGAGTTGCAGCCTTCAAGTTTCAGTCAAAAGATTGGAGATTTTGTATACAAGCAGGTTGAAGTTCATAAAAATTTTGAAATGGCTTCAAATCGGAATGTGCTGAAAGATTCACAAAGTCATAAAATTATTATAGACTTCTGTGTGCAAAAATGTTCATACAATTGTTTTTAAAATAACAGAAGGAAAGAAAGAAAAAAACTGTTCACACAAGATTTACGAGACAGCTATCAACGGAAATCAGCATAAATAAAAGACATCAGTTCCTTTTTTCATACGATACAGTCTAAAGTTACTACAGCATTACTTAGTTAAAGAATTTCCTTGTCAAATACTGTCGTCAAGTGGTTGGCTCAATTTCAAATCAAATATGCAATGTTGCTGCCATACCTCTTCTCCAGAAAGATTAGCACACCACAAATAAGCAAATTGTGTTTCTTTGAAGTAAAACAATTATCCAAGCCAAGTTGAAAAGATAACATCTCGTGGAGGTTGATAATTATCCTGAATTCCCATATTCATCCTGCCAGCCAAACAAATTTTACCACAATCATTACATGAACTCTAAAACTAAACCTGAATAAGAAAGGAAAATAACAGGAAAAGTTGAGGATTTTTACCCTCTGAATTCTGGTGCTACAAGACTAAATGGAATACATTATTCAACGAACCTTTGGTTGGAACTTGATTCATTAGATAGACTGGCACCACCATGATGCAAACCATGTTTCTTTGAACTAACAAAGTCATCCAAGCCAAATGCAGAAATCAAACTTTCTGGAGGATGACCATTATCCAGTCCAAATACAAAAGCTAAACCTGGAGAACAATCATTATCTTGCATCCCATAATCATCCTGCCACCCGAATGAAGAATAGCTCTTGTTGCAGCCATGTTATGAAACATTACGCTAGATCCACTAAGAAAATAAAAAGGACAGATGAGAATTATTACCCTCCAGTTTCAATGCTAAGGAAACAAATTGAAAATTTTAGAGGCCAAGCCTAGACGAAAATATAAGGTTCAGAAGGTAAAATTAATAAATTGCTATCTGATACAAACAGTTAATAAATTGCTATCTGGACATAAGCATAAACGTGATACATACTTTTAGCATGACAACCATTTAGCCTCTATGATACAAACAGTTCTTGGGACTCCATTGGCGATGACCAATATCGCAAGAGTGATTCTACAGTTAGCCTACGAGTCGCACTGAGCATCGAGATGAAAAATCGACACCCATCAATTTTGTATTCTTCAAGTGGATTCCTGTGCCCAAAACTCCTTACATTTACCTGCCAGACATTCCAAATAAGTCTGCAAGTGTAGGGAAGTGAAGAGATTCAAATCAACAAAAGCATAGAGGATACCGCTGAACTGAGCCTGTTCATGTTTATAAGATGATCTCTCCAGAAACAATCTAGAGTCTTCACAAGAACCGCTCTCTGTATTTCAACAGAAGAATTAGGAAATAATAACCAAAGAAAAAAACTACAAAACGTGTAAAACAACAGCCACTTATTCTTCAAGTCCCAAGATTGTAGTACATAGATGAATATCAGAATATGTATGGCAAACAGATTCTGGAAATGGAACAATTAATTCAATCAACTCCTTTTGGGATCCCAACACTCATCCAACTTTCTTAAGGCCCCATTTGGATTAGCTTTGCCTATAATCACTTTTGAATAAGTATCTCTTTGCATCTCTCTTTAGAGTTGCATCCAAACCCTTTCTTCACATGTCAGAATTTTCATGCTAGAAGTGATTACGGCAGAAGCGAGGGGGCATACTTTGGCCAACCATCCTATCGCCCCTTGAGTTGTTTAGATGTGATTATCAACCAATCTCTTTAGATCAAGTGGCATTTTGATCTCCAAAAGTGATTTAGGCAAAGTTAATCCAAATGGGACCTAAAAAGAACATCCAGCAATGAACTGTCACACAAATATTAACCCCGGGGGATTGGGTGGTGGGGGGTTGTCAGTGTAAGAGAACATAAACATAAATAATTCATTGCAAGTCCTAACTGGGGAATGAAAATTCACATATACTTCAATCATTTTGGACTAATATAATTGCAAAACCTCACTAAAGATGCTCATAATTAGTTCTCAACCAAATCACAGCATATGAATCTCAAGCTCATTTTCTACCTACAAGATAGATAATTCCCAAAAGGAGATGTATCATAGCTGATACATATTGGACACTCCCTGATATGTGTCAGATATGCAGTATACATCCTAAATTCAAAAATAACTTTTGAAATTCTGCATATATACAGAAAACACTTAGGATACAGTCTATTTAGATAAATTATTAAGAATTAATGTTTTCCGCACATAATAGAATCATATATAAAATTATATTTTACCGATTGTCATGTCCCTATCATATCCCTATACTACTATTTTAAGATTTTCCATATCAGTATTGGTGTTTGTATGCCTATTTGTGTCTGTATTACATAGTTTTCTACAATCAGTAAGTACACATCATTCAAATGAAACTATAGGGCAACAATGTCTTGCTAATGTAGTGCTGACTCATGTGTGTGTGTGTGTCATAATCATCTATAAGGTTTTGAGAGTAGAAATACTCAAGTCATGTAATAGCACTTGTTTATTAGCAATTTCAAAGGATTTTTCTTGCTTTTGGAAGCAAAAAAGCTACGGGATTTTTAATTTTTTGAGTAACAAAGTATTTGATCATGCTTAGGCCTTGTTTGGGTGGGCTTATGCTTATGCTTTTATGTGCTTTTAAAAAAAGTATGATCTCATTTGATCTAGTAGGAAATATATTTTACATTTAGGTGCTTTTCTGAGAAGCATGATGTCACCTGCTTCAAAAAAAGCACCTTTAGGTGCTTATGCTATAGTTTGCAGACAGGCCCTTACCAAATGATGCATAAATAAATAATTAAATCCTAGCACAGATTAATTGAGCCAAGCCTGCCCTAACTTGAACTTCTGAAGGCAGCCCATCCATTGAGTGGTTAGGCAGGATACCAAAACAATTTGTGGACAAGTTAATAGCTTGTCTGTTGAGGAAGGGGGATAGTTGAATCCATCAGGCACAACCAACCTGTTTCTTGCATTTGATTTGACATTTACTAACTTTTTTCTGTTGGTTCTTCTAATTGATTCCAAAATCTTCCAATCAATCATTCATGTCTAGTAAAAGTGGATAAACAAGAAAAATAGTGGAGAAGAAAAAAAGAAACATGGCCAAGAGAAATGTAGGAACTTGTGAAGGCTAGATAGAAGGATAATTAAGGAGTAAAGGAATATGGTAAATAACAGATATTAAATTTCAAGAACAGAAGA
>JAESVK010001058.1:569259-583533 GCA_017140935.1 Hamamelis virginiana
AGGGCTCCATGCCCCTTTGGGTGGCACCTAAAGCAGCACCCTCTTTAGGGCAGCCCCCAAGGCTACTTACCCATGGCTTCTTGTCCATTGTGACAAGCCCAAGGATACTCCACCATGAGGCACTTCACCCAAGGCCCCAAAGGATGAGACGGCTATTTTTGGAGATCATCTCCAGTGACTTTTTCGGCTCATCTTGGGATGCGCCAAAGGGATACTAGAGCTGTTTTATTCTAGGGCCAAGCCTTCTCTTAGAAAAAAGATCATTTTGAGTGTCAATGCAACTCAGGCCTAAGGCGACTCCATCCCTTAGGGCGAGTCCCTTACACGTTCATTTCACCATGATGCTTAATGTTTGCTTGGGTCGATGGTAGGACCTAGGTAGCCCTAGGATACCCTAGGGCTAGATGCTGGTCGAGGCACTATGTATATCATCTTGACATATTCTTTGGAATCACTTAAGGGTTCTGCACTGGTGGATGGAGCAAGGACTAATCGAACTAGTCGAGTACCTTGCCCTATGTTTGGGGTGGCATGTCTTTTACCTTAGTTACCTCAGGAGGAATGAAGTCTATCCCGTCCCTCAGACACATGTCGTGCTTAGTGCAGGTCATGTCGGTACATTCGCCTAGATTATCAAGTGCCTTAATGGGCTATGCACACTGAGCACATTAAATGGGCCCTAGAGGCATTGCGAACAGGAAGGCCACCAATGGGTTTAGGGTTTACAACCAACTAGCAACCACCCTATGGGGACGCATAAACCCCTATATAAAGGCCTTCAAGTGACCCATTTACAAATTACAATAACACACAAAAAGAAGAGAACAACAAAAACATCATTTATTCTTATCCAATGCTGTCTACTGCCACACTTCAAGGTTCCCCATTGGTCAAAACACCTCATCCCCCTTCAAGAACCTATCTATCAACATACACAAACTGCTATCAAAATACTCAAATGAAAACTAGAAAAACTGCTGTCAAAATCACAATCTTAGTTGTCTCTGTATCTCAATCTCTCACCAAGAACCAACTTGTCCTGGCACTCATCAATCATCCAAAATTCTGTCAAAACATTTCGATTACATTGTAACTTATATTTTCATTGCACCTTCCAAGGTGTTTGAACAGGATGATGAATTACAAATTGGGATTTTATAAATATGTGAAATGAATTTAAGAGAGTTGCATCTGACTCCTATTACCCCCATTTCTATTTCATATTTCATCCCTTTCCTTAATTAATACACTTAAAATCACCGATATTAGCACGGTCTCTTCTAACTCTTTACTCATTTGATCTTAACTAATGATGAACCTTAACATTCTAAATTAAATTGTGCTAATGATTATATTCCACTTAAGGATCAAATCGTGCCCAGAAATTAATTTTTTCTTCTATATCATAAATCTTATATAAAAAAAATTATCTAAGCCTAATCGAACCTTAACCCTCCATACCTCCATCAAACAAGTTGAGTCAGGGGTTAAGAACTTATATACAACAAGAGATCTCGTACGGATTGCAGCTTGGACTGTAAAGAAACAATAGCATTTGTCTTGCTCTAAAAGTTCGGCAGGTTCAGCATACCCAACCCAACCCATTTGAGTTGCATCCTTACCCTTCAGAATTCAAGTACTCTACTTCTGGTACAGAAGAAAACAATCCCCATGCACCCCAACAAGGAGAAGAAGGGGTCTGTTTTTTTTTTTTTTTTTTTGGGGGGGGCGGAGGGTGGTTTAGTCAGCAAGAATAAGAGCCTGTGTATCATTGCCCAAATTTTTACTCCATGATTATGAACCCAAATGGCTTAAGCAAAATATATGAATAATCAAGCAATTAATTCTCAAAGCTATCGCTGGGTCAAACACCGATAACTGAACTAATAAGAAGCAATATGGTTCTAGTTAAAACACCACTGGGACAAGGGGAAAGCCAAAAAGAACTGTTGTCAGAAACAACTAGGCTGCCTATAGCTTAATAGTATTGTCCGGGTGGTTGACAACTCCCATCCTGAAAACTGATAGAGTTCTAAATATAGACAGTAGAACAAATGAAAGTTGGGCAACAGGTGTGCTGACGCCCTTGTGAGGCTAGGAAGCAACAGCATGATTGATTTTGTTATTTTTGTTTCACCTCCTGCTTGTATCTCTCTTTTGTTGGAGTTTGATGCTAGGGGCATCACTTCCTTACATTCTGTACCTGGTACTTAATTTTATCTATATATGCCATTTCACCCAAAAAAAAAAGAACAAATGATAGTTTCAATCCCTCTCTCCTTTTGCTTGTTGAACAAATCAGTTTCTGTCTTGGTTTTGCATGCGCTGGCATTAAAAAGAAAAATGTCTCAGATGGACCTGTAGAGCAGAATGGCAAAAAGGATTCATGTAGCCTGCCCCAAATGACTGGAATAAGGCTTTGTTGAGTCTGAGTTAGGTTGAGCTATGCTTATTTAGGTATGAGTTTATAGTTTATATTGCAAAGCGCAAATCCTTTTAGACCAAGATGAAGAAATCATTGATCAGAACAGTACCTCACCATAAACCGTGTTGATCCAGGATCCCCTTGCCTTCCTGCTCTACCACGAAGCTGTAGACAAGCATAAAAAATATGGAATCACATCCATGTTTAAACTAGATTGCATAACAAAGAACTAGTATAGAGAATTATATTATCCAACATGAAAGCCAAGTCTTAAATCGTAAAGATTAACATGATTATGAGTTGTATGTACAATTGTGTATCGTATTGTACTGAGAATTTATATGTCCAAGTTCTTACTTTTATGGCACATTGGCACTAGATATGTGGTTGGATCTATACATATATTTGTACATCTAGAACAAACCCACAGCTATAGCTGTACTCCATACGCTTTTTAATGAAACTACTTGGTATACAAAGACCACTTTGAACATCTACAATTAAAAAGAAAGATGTTAAGTTTGATGGAAGAGAAATTTGTTTCTTTAAAAATCTTCTCCAAATTATGTGGTTTTCTGTTTTAATCAAGATGAATATTTTTGTAGTAACTTCAGGAGTAAATTCAGAAGGAACTTGCTTTCACAACTCTTTTCCAGTGTGAAGATAAAAAATTATATCATTATAGGTGTTATTTTTTAACCTACAGTTGTATTATGTAATTTTATAGGAAATAGTTTCAATGGAAAAGGATAGAACCTAAAGAAAAGGCTACAAATGCGGAAGATAGAACCTAACGAAAAGGTACAACACTTAACAAGCTCTAAATAAGAGGCTAATTATCCCAGCATTTAGGAGTAGAAACATGCTTCGCCAAAGCTCCAACCTTAAAACCCTAATGTAAAAAAAATTATAATACTAACAATGGAGGAGCGAGTGAAGAATAATCCAGAATACTTCTTAATGATAAAAACAAAACGAACATATTTCGTTATCCAGAATTCTGAAACTAACTATTATATACCAGAAGAGGTTTGGTATTTAGGACACGTTTCATAACATAATTTTGTACCACACAATACAGTCACATCTATGCTTTTGTGAATTAAATAATAAATGAAATCAGTAAATAATAATGCAGCATGGATTAAGGAAAAAAGAACTTGTTTGCAGAGAGAAGAAAAAGAGTATATACTATAACATGTACCAGCAAGCCAGTAACTTATGCACTCCCGCTCAATTTTAGTATTACTTCCTCCCAAACTGTCAGCATATTTTAATGACTCACCTGATTATCAATTCTCCGGGACTCATGCAGCGATGTCCCAATCACATGAAGCCCCCCAAGCTTTTTAACTTCAGACCCTTCATTGAAACAGTGTACTTCACAATCCTTCAGAACTGATATATAAGCAAGTGCTATGGTGGGGCCGAGAGGGTACATCTCAGACTGTTCATCAGCAAGCTTCTCTAGCTCTTCCAAATCAATTGACTGACTCATTTGCACAGACTCGGATATTATAGATTTTGCTTCCTTATATGTCCAGTTCTTACCCTCACTTTTGCGTACATATTTAGCTGGGTGATTTATTTGAATATACATTCAGCAAAAAAGGAAAAGAAAAATGAATATACAAATTTCATCAAAAAATAAATATATATTTCGATAATAAATAGAAAAATATATATTAACATAAATGATCTTAAAAACATATCATATCTGAAATGGTCTTTGAGTAAAAGATCTTAAGAGCAGGACAACTAACCCATTAGTGCTGTTTTGGCTAGCAAAGCTAGTGATGATGGCCCAACCTTTATCTTGGACAATACCTACAAAAAAATATATATATATTGATTAATGACAGAATATATTTGCTTACCAGCTGGAAGTAATTCAAGCAATCACCTTTTGGGAAATTGGCTCGCCATCAACTTCAACATTAGGAACCTCCTGTGTCAAGAATGAAAGCAAGCTGTCCTCCATAACTTCTTTTGCGAGCATCTACATATGTTACAACCACCAAAGGTATAAGGTCACCTTCCAGGGACAAATAATGATAACTTGGTATTATCAAAGGAATACTCCAAACTCTGAGAAGCCTTTTTTTTTTTTTTTTTCAGTGAAAAGATACAGAGACATGGATGAAAACCATTCATCATCCAACCCTCATAGAAGCAACCACAAATTGCAAATGATTATACAACCCATGTTTTCCCATGGAGCTATCACTTTCAAACAAATTATCCAACAAGTACACCTACTTTAGGATTTCCTCCTAGGATTATGTCAGTGCCTCTGCCAGCCATATTTGTAGAAATGGTGATGGCATATTTCCTCCCAGCTTGGGCAACAATCTCAGCCTCCCTTGCAGCATACTGAGGAAAAAACAACAGAAGCAAAATGTTAAAATAATATGTGTAAGGGTAAAATAAATTCTGTCAAACCAGCATTCTGGCCACAAATGACAAACTGTGCAACCAACTGAACATCATGGTTGGTCAGGGAGAAGAGAAGGGATGGGAAAATTTTGAACCTTCCTTAACTATTGTTTTTATTCACGAGTGAAGAGAGAAAAGAAGGGAAACATGGAAAAAAATTATTAGAAATTTTCCTTCAGGGCCCATCAAAATTTTCCTCTTAAAATTGGTTGGATTTGGAGGGAAAATTTTAAAGACATGTTAGTCACAGAATTTCAACAAAAAGGTACGAGTAATTTATAAAGGGACGGATATTTTCCTCCTCTCATTTTTCCCTCCACTTTCCAAGCATAAACAAATGAAAATAAGAAATTCTCCTCTCCTTTCCCCTCTTTCATTATCCTTTTCTTTTCTCCCTTTAAATAATGAAGCAAGGCCCTATAGTTATATCTTAATGAACCTTGGGTCGTGCATTGAGGACATTGTGGGGGATTTTCTTTTCCTTTAGCAGATCGGACAGATATTCAGAGTTCTCGACACTGCATCAAGAAGATACAAGGTTTTAGTAATAAATTTAAAGACTTCTGAACACCCAAAAGATTAAATAAAATTGAAATTGTAAATCTCATCCGCATGAACACGTGAATGGAAAGCAGATATTAAATAGCCAGTACCAACTTTAGTAATTAGCGTCCAATGGTACAGAGTAAAGAATAATTAATGTAGTTTGATAAGCAGAAAGGCAAAAACACATAAACAAAATTAGGCCAAAGGACTAGATATAACAGAAGCATTTTAACTTTGTAATCCGTATCTTAGAAATCTATTTATTTAAAAGGGAATAAAACTTGTATTCCAAGCAAGTAATCATCCTAAAATGGGACAAGGAACCAACTTTAGGACAATAACTTGCTTTAATTCGTCTATGTTCCAAATTGAAGATATCATCCTATTATTTTATAAAACCATGGTTAAGCATAACTTCTAAAACTTTCTATAATTCATTGATTCATTTCTCATTTGAATTAAATCATTCTCTTGTAACTCAAATCAAGGAAATATCTTCCTTAACTCTGATATTGGTAGAAGGATTTTCATTAGGGTGCAGATAATCTTAAAGCTCTAGCCAATGTTTGAATTCAAGTATTGCCCAGTAAGTGTCACATGGACTACTTCGAAATGTAGGTTCTTGCTATTAGGATGATGAAACCATCGTGATATAAATTTATTTGTTTTTCATTGTGACTTGGCTAAGAAGAATTTTTTTTATCAAGTAAATATTATAAATGTAAGATAAGAGGGATTGAAACCTCTGTACATGTGAGGTATACAAAAACAAAGTTCATCTAAAGTTGTAAAACTCATAAAAATCATGTAACAGGATCAGATTGCCAAAAACATCATGCCCTTTCCACACAAAAAAGATGTCTGGTCAATCTAGTCTTCAACCTCTCCACATTAAGGTTAACTCTGTAAAAAAAACCTTCTATTTCTCTTTCCAAATGGTCCATATGATACCATGGGGAACCAGCTCCCAAACTGAAATAGCCTCTCGTTTCCTGGATTTACACGACAACCCTCAATCATTTGGAACACTGAATTAGACACAGCCAAGTTCAACCCAAAATTTTCAAAATAGAAAAACCCATAGTGCCCTTGCCTCCCGATAATAAATGAAAAGATGATCAACTGACTTTGCACCCTGCTTGCACATTATGCACCAATTCGCTAAAATAAAATTTTTTCTGATCAGATTATCCACAATGAAACATCTGTTTCTCACCACCGTCTATGCACAAAAGGCCACCTTTGTTGGAAATTGACATTGAGGAAATCCATACTTTAGAAGCTACGCCCCTCTCTCTCTCCATCGTTCAATGCCTTATAAAATGACTACAACAAAAACTTACCATTTCCCTTTTCCCATCCACACAATGATGTCCGCCCTACCTCTATCCGCATTGATTAAATGAATTTTTCCAAGCAACACCCCTACCCTATCAAGCTCCCAGTCATGAAAGTTCCTAATAAAATCGACATTCCACATAATGAAGTCATTGTTCCAGGATATACAATCCTTGATCCAACCATCTTTAATATGTTTCAAAAACTAGTTAGATACTTCTCTGCCTATCTGATGAGCTCCTCTCTTCTGCGTCAAATGGTACCACACTGCCATAGAGAATCACAGATAATGAGATAAATCAAACCCCTTTAAGAACTGATCAGGTCTCACCACCTTGATTGGTGAGCAAATGATAGGCTCACAAGAACCACCATACCCATCCCCTGCCTGCAACTCAACCACCTGCTGCCTGATCAAACTGGCAACCCCAACCTCATTGTCGATCATCAACAGCCCATCAACCTCCATTTGTAGGGAAAAAATCGAGGCCGGAATCTACACTGTCGAAGATCATATCATCTCCACGAATAGCGAGACAACGATATGAACCATCAACTTATCGATCTGTTCCCATAAAAAATTCCAACGTATGGCATCATAATCTCCACGTCCCCACATCAAGAGAGTCCTTCAAGCATGAAGGGTCAAATACGCTAGTAGAAGCTATATGTCCTTTGTGCCATATAGAACAACCCCCATGTGAAGGCACAATGCCTATAATCAATTAAGAAGAAGTAGCCCAATTAGATTCTGCATGCTCATTCCTAAACCCAAGCCCACCGTCCCTTATCACCCATTTTTTATTAACTTGCCTCAAGCCAGAAGCAAAACTATGGCCCACCGGCTTGCTATTCCAACACTCATCTCTACCCAGTCCAACGTAATTGTCAATCACAAACCTACATCTCGGCTGCGTAATAGGTTCATCAACCAATGGCGCATAATAAGAATCATCCACATGACCCAGCCTATACTAAGCAAAGCCTACTTTCTTATATGCCCTCATCTTGGGCCCACCAAGTCACTATCCTTTTGCCAAAAGAAGCCCACATCCACTCCCTCCCTTACTAAACCCATTTCTCACAAGTCACACCTAGCCAGTTGTCACTATGTTGACCACCAATCCCAGCCCTCACCTATACAGAGTACCTCCCCCTTAACCTTATGCCTACTGCATAACTGCCATACCCCCCATCATCATTATACTCTGAATGCAGCCCCCATCAATTCTGCTTCTGCTTCTTAGCGAAAGAAATGGATCTGCCTCTATAACCAAAGAATCATTGTCCCTACTGATGTGTAACACGCTTGGGTACCCGACTATCCGCCATACCATGTGTCTAGGGCTGTAAATGAACAAAGTTGTTTGTGAGTAGCTCGCGAAAAAGTTTGATAAGGGACTGTTTGGGTTTGCTCATTTATTAAAAAAATCAAGCTCAATATTGGAGTTTAGGCTCATCTAATCAACAAGTCAAGCTCAAATAGAGCTAGGCTCGGCTCATTTATGTTCGCAAACAAGCTCATTAATAGGCTCGTGAATAGGCTTGTGTATAGACTCACAAAAATGTTTATAATATAGGCTTAAATAAGTTCAATATATACAAACTTTTTTTTGGCTTTCCTTTTTGATTTCTAGAATAGACCTATAATATAGAAGCTATTTTTTTGCTTTCTTGCATTAATTTTTAACTTTTCTTTATTGTAATTTAGGGGTACAAGTGAACCAAGCCATCCATGGACAACTCATGAACAAGCTTGATGATATATAAGCCATGCACAAACAAACCAAATTTTGGCATGACTAGCCTCGGCTCGAGCTTGACTCGAATTTAACTAATCAAGCTTTTGACCAAGCCAAAGCTCGGCTCAGCTTAGCTCATTTGCAGCCCTACATGTGTCCCTATCATCTCATGTGCGACCACATGCTTGACCAGTCGACTCCTTGCCAACGTTTTGCCACTTTGTCAGACTTGCCAACACCTCCAATAGCCTCTCTTCAATAAAAAATACTCTATTACTTGAACCATATCCAGAAACCCTAACAAACTGAGCGATCTCATCCATTGCTCTAGTTCTAATCCTTACTCTTGAATCATCTAAACAAAAATTCCTATCCATCTTAACAGAACCACCACAAAAATTTCCAATGCTTCGGAAGACATCCCAGCCCCAAAGGTGGAGGGGGAAGTCCTCCACCGTCACCCATCCCTCAATATGCCAATGAGAGTCCTCATCACATTCCATATAAGCAAACCATCATTACAATGTAAGCACTACATCACCTTTCGTCTTGCGACCATGCATCAAGACCCTAATGGCAGCCTCCTTGTTTGGGAAGGAGACTAACAGTTGATCATTCAAGTGCTTAGAGACCTTCACACCAAAAGGAACCCTTCACACTCTCGTTAGCCCACTTGGAAATCTTCTCCATCACCCTGCCTCTCCTTCAAACCTACCTACCAAGCATCTTTTAAGGAAGGCAGTTCTCTTATCAACACCACTCTTTTCTAGCACAAACTAGAGACCCCCACCACTGGTAGTAACCTCACAATTCCCCTCTAGCGGTAACACCTCTATTTCTGCCACCTGCTTGTACGTCAATCTAGAGGAGCAACCCTTCACCTAGCTACCTCCACTACCATCCTCTTCAACTCCTGCATCCCCTACAACGGCACAACTTATACAAACATTCCAGACTAATTCCCAACCCTATCCATACTTCCCCTTTGGCAGAACAAGAAAAAATATCTTCCCATTCCTATACCAAACCGACAAAACCATGTAGCTCTCATACAAGTTGTACCTCATTTCTATCTGAAAACAACGATTATCATCGAACAAGCTCCGGCAAAACACCACCCTCATGAAAGACTCAAAAAGACATGGAAATTCGTTCAAATTCAAGATAGCACCTGTTTGGGGCCTTCCTCAATTGAGTTTACTTAGGGCCAAGTCTGATTGTATTCTTTCTTTAGGGTCCTATGCTGCTCGCTTTAGTTTTATTTAAGTTATATAGAGTCAAGAGTATAGTTGCTATTTTCATATAGAGTCCTAGTTGCTATTTTCATGGAGTCCTAGTTGCTAATTTTTTATTTTTATTTTTGTGGAGTCTTAGTTGTTATTTCGTATTGGAGTCCTAATTGCTATTTTCATTAGAGTCCTAATTGTTATTTTCTTATTGGAGTCCTAGTTGCTATTTTGTGAGTTGCTATTTTCTTATTGGAGTCCTATCTTTATATAAAGGCTTGTAAGTCTCTCTTATGAATAATATAAGAATTACAGAATCTTCCAGCAGTTATTGAAGCTCTTGAGGGTTGTGTGATGCAATCCTAACCCTAGGTGTGATGCCTAAGGGACCTTGGGAGTGAAGCCTAAGGGTTCTAGGAGTGATTCCTAGATTATCTTCTTTTTCTTCTTCTTTTCTCCTCTCCTCATTTATTTTCTTCCTGCTGTGCTGCTGTATGTTCTTTATATTCTCACATAATCCATTACTTGAAGCCCTTTAACCCTCAAAACCATACCTTTCTATAATCACAACCCTTCACCAACCTTTACACCTTAACCCCAATACCCAAAACCCTAAAATAATTGAATCTGTACCCAAAACCCTTACTGTCCAGAATTTCCAGCAGGTGTTCCCTCTAATTCCAGCCACTGTCTAGCCCTAAAATAGTACCCTATTTCTACTTTAACCCACCTACAAAGCCTACTACCCTCAACCTTTGATATCTTCCTCTAAACATCCTGCATCACACCCCTTCATGCTTCCCTCTAATATACTTCTTCACAACTTCCGACAGCCATCACACTGCTTTCTCACTCAACAAAATAAATCTGGAGAGTCCTCTACCCCTCTCTATAATCTGTAACCCAAACGATGATTCGATCAGATCAAAATTCTTAGATTCCACCTGAATAATCCTTCTGTCAATCTTCATAGAACCTGAAAATTTTCATCTCCTTCGACTTGCAACGATTTCCTTGATGATATAAGAAGAAATGGGTTTACGTCTTCATGGCAAAGGAAGAAACAATCATTTGAAGACACCAAATATGAGAAGAGGCACATCCTTCTCAACGTAAGCATACCCTCCAAGACTGTAGCACAATCGTCCAAGATTATGTAAGAAATCGATACAGCAATCAGGAAGGATTTTAATATTCTAATTATGCCGAGAAATTTAAGGCCAACCCATGAAAATTAATTAGGATATAATGCAACTATTCAACAATGCCACATATAAGAAGTGGAAAACATTCAAAATAATCATCCTGATATGGCTTAAAGTCACTTACAGCATAGTCAGGTTGACAAAACCCCTTGAGACTGCTACTCTTCCCTTTGAGCTAATGAGAGAAGGCAAAGCTAGGTACACCAGACAAAGCTAAGAAAGAGAGACAAATAGTAGGAGAAGAGAGAAACTTCTACCCTTTTCTTATTTCTTATCTTGAAGGGCACTTTTAAGTACTACAGATTCAGCTAATAGGTGAGTAGGTCGTGCCCCAAAAATCATTGTATTTTATCTTCGCCGTGAATAGAAACCAACTGGATAATAGAGCAGAGTGCCTAGTTGTGATAAAATGTTTATGCCCCTCGTTCTATCTTTTATTCTACTTTTGACACTTTCCTTCTGAATCTGATATGGACAGAGCTACGAAGGCACCTAAGGACAAGGCATACACCCAACCACTGAAACATATAGAGAAATTTGGGTGTTTGTGTGTACGCAAATGATGCAAGTGAAAATGTTGTGATATGCGGTAATATTACAAAACTCCTTTGAATTGAATTTGCATAGCACATGTCCAAAGTAGTGTAACATATTATAAACTCTGATATGTTAGAATGTAAGAAATGGAAGCAGATGAAATTAATGCCGCACATTGTGGAGAAGGTGAAGTACATAGACAATAAATTGCTTTCACCTGGTGGTCCCAACTAAAACAGGACGGCCCTGTCTAAACATGTGTTCAACTTCTTCACGGACATATTCCCATTTTCCCCGAGCAGTCTAAGACAATACAAACCCAAACTATATTCAACTCCAAGGAAAAGAAAATTTTCTATCATTGGATGATAAAAATATCAATCAAAACAGACTATAAATATTGAATATCCTACCGCAAAAGCTTGGATGGGTAAATCTTTACGAATATTTGGCAGATTTGTGGGCACTTCAATTACTGGCATTTGAAACATTTTCAAGAACTCTTTCTCCTGGAATTATAAAGAGGGAAGAATTTTGCAGAAAATTTGCATTAGACGTAAAAGGTAGCAAACTATTTTCCATTTTAAAAACAGTCAAACACAATGAGAGAATCCATATAGAACATACTTCAGTTTTTGCAGTTCCAGTCATCCCTGACAGCTTTGGGTAGAGCTTAAAAAGTGATTGGTATGTGATTTGTGCCACAACAACGGAATCAGCCTAACAAGTTTATAAAATACAACTTTGAATCAGATGCGTAAGAGTGGATTTTCAATGCAATTGTACACAACAAATTTCAGAAACCAACAATCAAACATCAAGAAATACCTGAATCTTCAGACCTTCTTTAGCCTCTACAGCCTGGTGAATCCCCTCAGACCATCTCCGTTTCTCTTCAACTCTCCCTGTCAACTACAGAAAATTCTTCGGAATTTATATCCTATTACAAGGTTAGAATATTTGTAATTTTTGTACGGATTAAATACCAACCATTGATTTAATCAAAACAAAATCAATCCAACAACAATACACATTTAATTAGAAATGGTGACTTATATATGCCCTATAGGTAAGAGTAAAAAAAAAAGCCACAAAACTCGACCTTAAGGCATTTAAAGTACTCGAAACTACCAGAGCCTCTATTTTGCCCCAAGAATTAACACAATAGAAGCACAAATTTGGAGCTACTGGCCTAAAATAAAATTTTCCATGACTTCTCTGAAACCATTTGTTAGAATCAAAGCCCATAAAATCAATTTTTTACTTCTTATGCTCCATGCAAGGACCAGACCTCGCCTTATGCCCCTAATTTGAGCTTACACCAGTGTTCCCATAAAGACACATGAATGATTGACCCAGACCAGTCTCTAGCATCAGCAAGCCTAGATTTCCTTTTGAGCAAACATAATAGTTGAATTTAAAATCCATCATAACTGTGGGATAACCCATAGAACAGAACTTCTTGAGGTATATTTATTCCCTTACAAATGAATGATGAGTTTAATGGTACAGATATATACAAATTGGGGTTCGATAGGGAACTGTTTCCTTTGTTTCTGTAGAAGAATAGAATCCACTCTATCCCACATCGCCTAAATAAAAGGCTTGCTATAGCTTCATATACTTATATTGGGCCCTCCACTTACAAGCTTAGCCTTTTAGGTTGGAAACTTAACAGTTTCCCAAATCAACTGGGCCAAATGGCCAAAAGAGTAAGGAAAAAAAACATTAAGATTTCATGCAATATGAAACTCTCCAGTGAGAACTTCAAATAAAAGATTCGAATATTAGCAAGTAAACAGTTTTAGAAATAAAATAAAAATTTAAGCACTGTTCCCATTTGGAAAAAACTGAAAATCAATTTCGTATGCTGTTTAAAAAATAAAATAAAATAAAATAAAATTTTAAATACCGTTCCCATTTGGCAAAAACTGAAAAGAATTATCGTATTTTTATAGAACATATCAACTTTGCAGATACTTCCACATCTGGAACTACAAGCAACCTGGCTCATTTTTCTCTTAACATGTGGAAAACCCATTTTTTTATCAAGTAATTGTATATATCCAAAATAAAAGGGTTTGACAAACCCACATAACATGAGGTATACCGCATACACAAAACCAGAAAAGAAGATCCAACTGAAACTATAAAGAATCAAGGAAACCATGGAAAGAGACCCAATTAAAAACAACCAGGTCTTTCCAGTAAAAAAGAACCCTGGCTAACTTGATCCTAAAGATTCTTGCCAGTGAGCTCAAACCCATAAAAAATTATACTGTTTCTTTCCTAGGTCCAAAAAAGTGAGTAAGGTACCATTATCCAAACTGCTAACGGGACCTCCTTTATCACTTCTACACCAACAACCTTCCACAAGATGGAACATTGAATAAGGCAGAACCCAAAGCACCCCAAATGTACTAAAGCATAAGTCCCACAAAAACCTCACTACTTTACAATAAAGTAGGAGGTGATCTACCAACTCTACTTCTTGCAGATGATGCATTTATTTGGCACGGTGAAATTTGTTTTCATCCAATCATCTAGTGACAAACATTTATTCCACGTTACAATCCACATAAAGAAAATTGCTTTTGTTGGTACAGTGGCAGCCATGCCCCCGAATCTAGGAATCCACCATCCATACCCTCGAAACTAGGAATCCGCCATCCCACCTTTAAACAGTGCAGCACAAAATGAATTTACTGAAAACAACCTATTACCAGTCATTTTCCAATCTAAACTGATCTTCCAAATCCCTCTCCACCTTTGATTCATAAAGCCTTCTAAAAATGGTCACCGCCTTTTCTAACTCCCAA
>JAESVK010001058.1:583543-601148 GCA_017140935.1 Hamamelis virginiana
TGTTAACCCTCCATGATGTGCTCCACGTTCCCAATTTGTCTTGCAATTGGTAGTCCATCAGTAAAATTACCTCTGATCATCAGTGTCAAGCTAATTTCTACTCTTCTTATTGTGAGTTTCAGGAATTAACCACGGGGAGGATGATTGGCAGTGCTAAGGAAAAAGATGGACTCTATTATTTTGAAGATAGACCTGACTCGAGTAGACGATGTCAAAGTACTTGCTTAAATTCTATTTCTGTTTCCAAAGATAATGATATTATGTTATGGCATTATAGGTTAGACCATCCTAGTTTTCAGTATTTAAAATACTTGTTTCCAAATTTATTTCAGAATAAAAGTCCATATTCTTTTCAATGTGAAGTTTGTCAGTTTGCTAAACATCATCGTGCATCTTTTTCCCCCCAACCCTATAAACCAACTACACCAATTACTGTGATTCATAGTGATATCTGGGGCCCATGTAGAACATCTACGTATTCTGGAAAAAAATGGTTTGTGACCTTTATTGATGATCACATGAGATTAAGTTAGGTTTATTTGATGAAGGAAAAATCTGAAGTGGAAACAATTTTCAAACAATTTTAGACCATGGTACAAACATAATTTCAAAAAAATATTCAAATATTGCGGAGTGATAATGGTAGAGAATATTTTAAAAACATTTTGGGCCAATTTTTTCTTGAAAAAGGAATTGTTCATCAAAGCTCTTGTGTCGACACTCCGCAACAAAATGGTTTAAGTGAAATAAAACAAGCACTTATTGGAAGTAGCTCGGGCATTATTTTTTACCAATCAGATACCTAAATATCTTTGGGGTGAAGCCGTTCTTACTGCTACATATCTCATAAATAGAACGCGTAATAAGGTTTTAAGCTTTGAAACACCTTTTGATGTTTTTCATAAGTTTTATCCAACAAATAGGCTTTCTTCTTCGTTACCACTAAAGATATTTGGTTGTACCGCATTTGTTCATATTCATAGTCATAATCGAGGAAAACTTGAACCCCGAGCCACAAAATGTGTGTTTGTTGGTTATGCTCCCACTCAAAAGGGGTATAAATGTTTTGAACCCATTTTCAAAAAAAGGTTTGTTACCATGGATGTTACACTTTTTGAATTGCATCCCTATTTTACTCCTCATCTTCAGGGGGTACCAAAACAAAGATTCAGTTGTTTTTCATGATTTTTAGCAAACTGAAGACTCGCAAAATGATCCGTCTCCAACTTTGATTATTCAACCTAAAAACCCAAGCTTTAGTATACCAGGAGAAAGTGAGGCGAGTTTTTTAGATACTAAAAAGGCAGGTCTTCCTACAATACCATCTCATGATGTTCATGATCATATAATGACTAACAAAGGAGAAACAAGAAAAAAAATCATAGCGCTGGTACCATTTGACATTATCTACTCGTGACAGAGGACAACTCGAAAGAAATGGTCTTCCAATCCTTTGCACTGCCCAAAATCCGTAAACCCTCCAGGTAATGTCCTCAACAAGCCTTTACCTTATGATCAGCTTATTTCATCTTCGATTTCTGAGTCCTCTAGTTCTCAACCCGAGTCTAGTTCGAATCCTGAGTTCGATGATTCTAAACTTCTCATTGCTGTCCGGAAGGGTGTGAGGTCTTGCACCCAGCATCCATTGTCCAATTATGTGTCATATAAAAATCTCTCACTTGTTTTTCGTGCTTTTACCTCACAATTGTCTTGTATGGAGATTCCTAATACTGTGCAAGATGTTTTGAAAGTTCCTGAGTGGAAGGAGGCTGTCTTCGAGGAGATGAAAGCTCTTGAAAAAAATGGCACGTGGGAGTTAGTTGATCTACCAAGAGGAAAGACAATTGTAGGGTGCAAATGCGTGTTTACATTCAAGTATAATCTGATGGCCGCATAAAGCTCGATTGGTTGCCAAGGGATTCACTAAGACCTATAGCATTGATTACTTGGAAACATACACCCCAGTCGTAAAGCTAAACTCTGTAAGAGTTCTTTTGTCATTTGCAGCTAATTGTGACTAGCCTCTGCAACAGCTGGACGTAAAAAATGCATTTCTCAATGGAGACCTGGAGGAAGAAGTGTACATGGATGCACCTCCAGGATTTGGTGAAAATTTTGGCACAAAGGTGTGTAAATTGAAGAAGGCTTTATATGGGTTGAAACAATCACCAAGAGCCTGGTTTGAGAAATTCACTTAGTTTGTTAAAAGTCAGATGTATACTCAAGGGCAAGGTGATCATACGATGTTTATAAGACATTCACAGGATGGGACGATATCAATATTGATTGTGTATGTAGACGATATAATTCTCACTGGAGATGACGTACTTGAGATGAACCGATTGAAAACTTCCCTCTCATCAACATTTGAGATCAAGGACTTAGGATCTTTGAGGTATTTCCTTAGAATGGAGGTTGCTCGGTTGAAGAAAGGATTGTTGTCTCCCAATAGAAGTATGTCCTCGACCTCCTTAAGGAAACTGGGATAAGAGGATGTAGGCCGCAGACACTCCAATCGATCCCAATCAGAAACTTGGAGATGACAAGGAAGGTGATCCAGTGAATACAACTCAGTATCAAAAGTTGGTGGGAAAGTTAATTTACCTATCATATACACAGCCCGATATTGCTTTTGCTGTGAGTTTGGTAAGCCAGTTTATGCACTCACCCTACGAGAAACATCTTGAAGCAGTTTATCGGATTCTCATAGACTTGAAAAGTACACTAGGCAAGGGTTTACTCTCCCATAACACCACACAGCAGAACATATAGACATACACTGATGCAGATTGGTCAGCCTCAGTTATTGAGAGGAGATCCACGTCAGAATACTGTACTTATGTCTGGGGAAATCCGATCACATGGCGAAGTAAGAAACAGAATGTGGTTGCAAGGAACAGTGACGATGCAGAATCTAGGGCTATGGCTGACAGAGTTTGTGAGATGCTATGGTTGAAGAGAATTCTTGAAGAGTTGCGAATGCAGATGAATATGCTAATGAAGTTGTATTGTGACAACAAAGCTGCCATAGGTATTGCACAAAATCCGGTTCAACATGATCGCATGAAGCATGTGGAGGTTGACAGACACTTCATAAAAGAGAAGATTGATAGTGGAGCTGTTTGCATATGCATTTTGTTCCTACTACTCAACAAATAGCCGATATCTTCACCAAAGGACTTTTCAAACCTAGTTTTGAGCTCTTTGTAAACAAGTTGGGCATGATAGATATCTATGCTCCAACTTTAGGGGGGGTGTCGGATTTCTAGGAAATAAATTAGGAAATTCTATTTTTGCAAATAAAATATGGAAGATTTTAGTAGTTTCCGTTTCCTGTTTTCTAGCCTAGAGATTTGCTAATTTGATTTGCTGATTTTGGTGGCCTTCCTCTGCTATTTATCTTGTAATCGTCTCTCTTGAAATAATAAAAATAATTATTTTTTCTTCTCAAAAACCTTCAATAATAATAAAAGTGATAATAATTATATATGAATATGCCAGATCAAGCTACCCTCTAAATTTCTGCACTAGTTGGGAAAACATATGTGGGACCCTTTTTTTGGGATAAAAAAATGTGGAACAATAATGCAATCATAAACAGACACAGATAAAGAAATAAATAAATGAAATAATCTATAATAAAAGCAATAAGAAGCCATACATAATCTATAAGGCAAATACTGAATATCAAAATTTTAAAATTGTAAAATAGTAAAATCCTGGAAAGTGATAATACCTCATTGATTATAAGAGCCTTCCCGTTTCTAACAATGTATTGGACATCCCGCCGATAGAACTCTTTAGCCTTCAAAGCATTCATCACAAATCTGCAATATTTCAATGCTAACTACGAAGTTGAAAATTGAAAAACACAAACACACACACACACAAAGGACCAGATATGCCAATTTTCAAGGCAGGAGAAGAAATTCAATCATTCAAACACCATATTGGGCAATCAGCAATCTGTAGTGCTCAGGCCACTTCAGTTATTTATAAATAGTGAACTGAACAAAATAAGAGTAATTTGAAGTTACCCAGGGAACAGAAAAATGGTTGAGGAGTTATTTTATAGACACTATAAAAATCATTTTTTTTCCATAATCAAGAAACAAATAAATTAAAGGGGGGGAGATTGCATAGGAAGGGGGGGAGGATTAAGGAAACAAGAAATGCAGGATATTTGACTGTCTTCCCTATTTTTGTCAACCGAACAATGGTATAATGGTATTACAGAGTGATGACAAAAGAAAATCCATATTCACCTAGCCCAAGGATCATTTTCATCCCATAGGTCATTTGTTTCAAGAGCCATCTCAGCAAGCTCAATTCCTTCCTCAGTCAACTCCACCGAATTATCCTTAAGCTCCACATTGTAATGCTGTTAACACAATTGACACATTGTAATGCTGTTAACATAATTGATACATTTGTAGAGCATATTAGATTCACTCCAATAAACTATAAAAGTTAACTATATGCATCCTACGTCAATTGAAAACCCAAAAAAATGTCATAGTTAAAAAAAAAAAAAAATTGCAAGAGACTCGACTCACAAGGCCCCGTACAAGCAGCTCAGCTACTTTGGCAGCAACTGGATATCGTGCAGCATCTTTACTAGCCTGAGATACGTAAGTAAGAACTCATGACGATCTATATCTACATTGTGAGAGTAACTACATCCACCACTGGAATTCATATGTTATCAGTCTGAAATAAAGAACTGCTGAAAAACAGACAAAATTACCTCACCACTTATTAACAAAGGATTTCTTCCTTCATCAATAAGTACTGAATCAACTTCATCAACTATTGCAAAATGAAATGGCTTTGGCCTGGTTTTGCACAGTATACTGCAATTAGTCCAATAAAATAAAACTAAAGAGAAACTTCATATGGTATTTTAAAGTGTACCATCTCATCACAAGCTGTCCACTGTTTCCAGCAAGATTATCACGGAGATAATCAAAACCAAGCTCCTGAGAACATTCAGGAAAAAATTATCAGGAAAAAGAAAAAGGGAGAGGCCCTAGTCATGAATCAACTGCACGAACCACACAAGATAATGTCAACAAGGCTGCCAAGCAACCACTGCAAATACTAGCATAAAATTTCACCGGACAAAAGGTACAACATGAAATTGGAAATAACTTACTGAATTATTGGTGTATGTTATATCACATCTATAGTTAGATCTCCTCTCTTCAGCTGTCATTCCTCTCTACAAATGCAAGCAATAAAAAATAAAGCCGTAATGCGATGGGAGTGTTTATGTCTGTTTGATTAGCGATATAATATCTCTCTTCCTAGCATACATAATGATGGGAGTCAGCCTCATACCTTCATGTCCCGAAAATAATGTTATTGGACAAAACTTCCAGTCCAGCTTACCCACCAATAAAGAAAAATGAAATAAAAACATAATTTGAAAAGTCTATGTATTTGTGGGAAAGAACCTGGATAAGACCCACTGAAAGACCCAGGAAACGATGAACACGACCCATCCACTCAGCATCACGTTGAGCTAGGTAATCATTGACAGTCACCACTGCCAAAAGGAAAAAGATAAACAAAATGATTAGATCTAATAAAAGAAATGGTTGATGCACCATTTATTCTGATAAAGCTGAGAAGTACTTGTAATACATCACACTAATGATAACCACTGCCACACTGCAACAGAAAGAATTCAAGTAATCAACCAAAAATTTAAATCCCCTAAAAATAAAAATTTCACTAGTACCTCTTGATCAGATGACCTTCCCTTTCATCTAATATTCTTTTGATCACTATGTTGTATCCTCTAGACCAACACGCTTTTGGCATTACAACATTCTAGATCACCTAAATAAAGGGGCCTACAAGCATCTTTCTCATATTCTCTGTCTTCTGAAATTTTAGTCTAATATTCTACAAACATCTCTCACTACTGAACTCAAGTTCAGTTAGATTCACAGCTGTCCAATACAATCAAAATTTTCATATTCAGTAGAAGCTTTACGAAATCCTACTGACTTCATAATTTTCAAACTATTCTGTGAAATAAGCTCCAAAGTAATGTACACAACTTAATTCAACAAAAAATATATCCCAACTAGTCTTATCTCAATTATTCAGCACTTCCTACACAAATCTTTGCTTTAATATGTCTTTGGCTAACCATATGCCAATAATCAAGCATATTAGAAAGCCAGTAAGGTTTAACGTAAACCCATGAAGGGGAAAATAAGCTTGGGTCTGCTCAGACTGATTGCCCCAGATCTAAATGATATATTTTTCCTTAAATCTATTGATATTTTTAATTTTAGTAAAAGCAACTTTAGATATTTCTAATATAAATTTAATAATTTTTATTGCAAATGGGTTAATTAGTGGCTAGGGGCACAACGGGGAGAGTAGCACTTTGTGGTATTCAAGGTTGTTTGCGAAAGTAGATGCAAAAAAGCAGCGCAATCTGTGGATCCTCTCTTCATGCATTGCAAAGTAGTGAGGTTTCTATGGCCTTTTTGTTTAGCACTTTTGGGATACATTGGGTTCTACCTGTTGGTCTCTCAATTAATGGATGGTTAGTGGTGTAGGAATGGTAAAGGAGGCCCACTATCTATTTGGAAAATGGTGCCTCGAGCAATTTTTTGGACCCTTTGGTTAGAGAGAAATAGTAGAATATTTGATGGAATTGAGATCACTTCTGAAGAGTCGAGATTAAAATTAATCAGGCTGCTTTTTCTATGGAAAGACCCGAAGTTTGGTCACCCAGGATTCTTTTATAGTTTTGGTCTTTATAGTCGTGATTCTTTTTTTCATTCTTTTTTATTTTTGTATACCTCACATGTACAAGGGTATCAAAACCCTTTTGATCAAAAGTTATTATGATACAATTATTATTAGATCCAAAAAAAAGGAAAAAAACAAATGGGTTGGTAAGTTGGGAAATTTTGGTTGGGCCCAAACGCAACCCAATTGCAAATCATCCACTTCTTCCCAGACTACGAAGGTGAATCAGGAACCAGATTCCCAGGCTAATGGCTTCTATGGTCTCTACTCTCTAGAGATCAGTATGCTATGTGCTTGGTGATCATGCTAAAAATTTGCATTAAATTTTCATTCGGCATCACAGCAAACATGATTTGTTGAATATGTTGTGCCAGCTTTTCAGGAGAAGTTATAACAGTTCATCTACAGATTCCATCACAGATGTTTTCCAGAAAAAGAATTATATATGCACCTTGAGTACATTTCTAGAGGCTCTGTTTGTTGCAATTGAAATCATTTCCTCGTGAAAAAAGGCATATACAACAGTGTCTTCAAATGGGAACAGCTCAATTATTTTTAAAACTAATTTTCCTCCAGAACTTGACTTAATTTGGAAGGATATTCCTGTGGTTCTGTTTGTTTCAACATAAGTCATTTCCTATCATAGAGGGACAGAAAGAGAAGAAAAACCTCATGCTTCAGTTGGCTTGCTCTTCAAACAAGTAAATTATAAGTCTACCTGATGGCAAATGGAACTCCTTTCGTGGATTTCTTCACCAAATTATACAATATCCTTTAAAAAAAATTACTTAAAAAATTGGGTGGATGTTGTTTCCACCACATCAGTCCAGCATGGATACATGTACCATCACAATTATTACACTATAAGCACTGTCTTATGATATCTATTTTCCATTGAAAAATTTTCAATTGCAATACACAGAGCATAAGAAAAAAGTTTTAGATGCCATCAGGTAAACTAGGTAACCTAAAGCAACTTGGCTAATGAGGAAACAAAATTAAACATAAACTTTCTGTTGGGAAATGACATAATCTGTAACAAATGCATCCTAGAAGTATGAAGAAGATATTTGAGAATATGACAGTTATCTTATATTCCTATCAAATACTCCTTTATTCAATTTCTGCAAGTTATCTAAAATTTTCTAAGCATATCAATGCTAACAACTCAAGATGGAAATCTCAGCTGCCATCACAGAAACAATGACCATCTTTTAGCCGGACTAGGGTACAGAACGTACCGTGAACACCCTCACCAGTCAGGGCATTAAGATATGCCGCTAATGTTGAAACCAAGGTTTTCCCTTCGCCCGTTTTCATCTCAGCAATTGACCCATCGTGAAGCACCGCCCCACCAATAATCTAGCAGTTAAATTTGCAACATAACAAACAAAATGACCAACCTTTAAGTATATAAAACCACACCCATTTATATATATGTTATATACATATATGATATATGTGTGTGTGTGTGTGTTTGTGTGTGTGTGTGTAGAGAGAGAGAGAGACAGACAGACAGACAGACAGACAGACAGAGACCTGCACATCAAAATGACGCATTCCAAGCTTCCTTATTGCAGCTTCCCGGATAACAGCAAATGCCTCTGAAAAAAAAAATTAAATGAACACCCAATTGTTGTAAGATTATTAAAGAATCAGCTGCACTTAAAAAAAACAGAAAGATATTTCTAACCAGCTTGAATATCTGCAAGTGTCTCTCCTTCACTAAGCCGACCTCGAAACTCCACAGTTTTAGCGGTCAGCTAAGAAAAAATATTAAAATTCATCACCCAAGTTGATCTGAATAAAACTAATCTATATGCAAACCAATTCAAACCCACAAACCTCCACATCAGAGAGCCCCTGAATCAGCTTCTCAAAGGCATTCACGGAATTCACAAGACGGTAATAGTCCCGAACAACCCACTGGTTTAAGCTGGTAATATCGCTCCAACTCTTTGTAGCACGACCCAATTTCTCCTTTAAACAAAATAACAATAACAATATCAAAATTAATACATTGAGGAATATCATCAAACACCTGGCGTGCAAACCCAATCAATACCTTGAGAGACGCGACAGCTGGTGTAGATGAAGAACGGCGACGTATCCGCAGATAAGAAGTAGAAGAAGATGATGATGATAATGAGGGCAGAGTGGAGTTGGGTCTGGGAAAGTAGAAGGTAGTAAGGGGAGGAGGTTGTTTTGTGGTGAGGAAGAAGGGGTTTAGGAGAGTAGGCACAGTGGCCATGGAGTTGTTGTTCTTGTTGTCTGTGCTTGCTTTGAATGGGTAAGTTGGCGCAAAACCTGGTGCTTTTTTTGTTCAAACTTCAAAAGAGTGGAAAAGTTTGATTTTGGCTCGAGGAGGTTTTATTTCGTTTATGTCTCTCGTAGGAAATTTGAAAGGGTAACGGCCTCTTCGATTCTGTGCTCCGAATACAATTTTTAAAATTCTCAAAATCAGAAAACATAAAAACAATGCAGAAAGCATGTTAAGAAAACACATTTTTAAAAACTTTCAAAAAAAAATTTTCCTTTAAAACAGACAACATCAAAACAATGTTCTTGTTTTTTATCTTTTACATGCATTTTATTTTTTGTTCAACAAAAACAAAAATACTAAAAATTAAATTCACCGTTTGGATTTGCTTTTTATAAGTATTTATTTGTTTTTTAAAAATTTTGAAATATTTAATTTCTTAATAAAAAATTAGAAATACTTTTTGATTTTTTCCTTTTTTTCAAATTAGCAAGGTATGTTTTCTTAACAAAAATGTAAAAAAATTAAAAGATAAAATTTAATTTTTTAACAAAAAATCAAATATTTCTAACAGTAGAAAAGCAATAAAGCAAACAAATACTTTTAAAAAATTAAACCAAACGATTTTTATTTCAAAACTTTCACTTATTTGCTTTTAAAAGTAAAAAACAATTCAAACTTTCACTTCTTTGCCTTTAAAAAGTAAAATAAAAATAAAAATTGAGAAGATACTTCAATAAATTTAAATTAACATGAAGGATACATCAATAAAAGTTTACATCTAAAGGTGAGGATGCTCCTTCCCAAGTGGGAAAAAGAAAAGGCATTTTTTGAGTCCTATTTGGATCTTTGAAAGTATGACAACACCGAAAGGAAAGAAAAATATTTAAATCGCTTGCAAACGGATCGACTTCCTACACATTTTAAAGCTTTTTTCCTTTTTTAATTTTTTCTTATGGTTCTTGAAAAGTATGATGACAAGGAAAAAAAAAAACTTCAAATTCCTTACAAATGAATTTTCATCTAAGTATTTTTAAGCTTTTTCATTTTCTTTTATATTTTCTTAACAATATGAGAACAAGGGTGGGGGAAAGTGAGAGTACTTTTTTAAGCACCAAGGAAAGATAAAGAAGAATCTCTCTCTCTCTCTCTTATTTGTTTCCAAATACTAGAAACCTACCCTTAACATTCTTAGCCATTATTTTTTTAATATTAATATATGGGTATCTATGCACTTCATTATACTCGAACATCTGCATGCTAGCACTCGAAACCTCTCTCCTCAAAGTAGAAATATATGCCCACCAATAGGCCATCGACAAAAAAGAAGAATTTCTCTCCTATTAAAAAGCAACCAATGGCTAGAAATTGATAATTACTGGTGGTCGAGAAAAGTAACCCAAGTTCCAAGAAGGCTTGAACTAAAAATTTTATTAAACGGAAGCTTCTTTAATTGAGTTGAAATTTTTATGTGTTTATCTATTAAATGAAACCCATCATATGGAAGGTTCAACTCTTTATCAATAATGCTGGTTCAACTTATTTCCAAGAAGGCATAACGTTTCAAAAAGTTGTGATTTTACGGAAGTTAACCCGTACAATCAAACCGCACTTGCCCACAGCTGATTTATAGTGAAAGTAGAGTTTCAATTTGACTTGCATAAAAGATGCCTTCTAACTTGGGTGGTAAAGCCCTCCCCGTCGTGACAAAGACCTAGGTTCGAATCCCGAACGTCTTCAATTTGACTTACAATCAACCCTAACGCTCAAAATTACAAAACAAGAGTCATACATCAAGCAAACCATATATTGTCAATTTCATTTTATTTTCAAGCCATGATGATGATGTTTATATTTGTCATACAACAGCATTTCTCTATACATTATTTTCCTGAACTGACCATTTCTTATATGAACAGAGATAACTACAGGTGTATTTCCTAATCTACATAATTCACAGATATGTTGATATATTATCCTTTTTGAAAACTTCATACTATCGCACTGCGTGTCTGTCTGAAACCACCGCACGTTTGGTCATGAGTTGCATAATGCCGTCCATGAGATCCTCCAAGTGGGACTTTGCTTACTGCCCATAATAATATACCTGGTTGAGTCAAGTAAAAAATTCACTGATTCAGCATTTAATCCAATGTAAAGAAACAAAAAAAGAAAAAAGAAAAAAAGAACATAATTTCAATTTCCTATCATCATTTTTAGAGGTTGACTTCACTTTTTTCAGGCAATGCAAGCATTATACATGTATAGATGTATAATTCATGGCTTCACATGCAATGGAAGTTAAAATTGCAGGATGATGTTTAATATGCCTTCCAAAAGTCACCCTTATTCAAGGGCCAAAATTTACAAATGAGGAGAAGAAGTGTTAATAGTACTACAAAACAACATATTATCAGTTCCAAATTACCAGTCCAACGGTAACGATTATAGTTTATTGAAGAATATATTGGCTATGCTACATGAGTTTAACAATTAAGCAATTTATTTTAGAAGACTTTCATCCACTTATTTACAGTCACCAATAAAGGATCTGAATCAATTAAATGGCAGTGATCAACCTATTTGCAAAATTTCAGTTGGAAGATAATCTTAGGTGACACCGTGACACCAAAAAAGGACAATTCAGATTGACAATGTACGAACAATACCTTGTGAGTGCAATTTTTATAAACCCAAAACTGTGAAGATGTAAGGGACTGCTAATGTGGGCTCAATTGACAAAATAATAAATAAATTGAAGAAGTCTTAGTGACTTTATATCAAATAGTTTGATGAATTTGCATTTCGCAGCACGGACAGACTTTCCATAAAACTGCAGACCACATAAACAAATATGGTCCTCCAGACAACACATTATTACAAGTACTTCATCTTCAGACCATGCAGATATCATTGCATGGCCTTATAACAGATTGTATAAGAAAGCTTACAGGTAAGTCTCTCATGAAAATATTATAAGGGCAAACATGCGGTATACCTTGATGACTCTGTCAGCGCATCCAACAAAAAGTTTTCCTTGACAGTATAATAGAGCTGTTATGACAGAATCACAAGCAATAGATCCAACTAGTCTGGCATCCATTTGAAACTCATCACCCGACAACTCCTATTGATCAATAACCATGTAGGGTGAGTTTCTAAGAAAATGGAATATATTCTGAATATCCAAAAGAAAAAAAAAAGGAATAAGCAAAATTGAAGGATATATCATCAATTCATAGAATGTAAAACAGAATCAAAGTTAAAAAAAAAATTACTTTAAGGTGCTATTTGTTCTTAATTAGAGCAACTTTCAGAACACAGTATACTATTTTGCATGCGTACCTGTACATTTACAGTCTTGTCCCAACCTCCTGAAAACAACCATTTACCTTCCAAGCCTAGAGCAACAACGGCGCTACTGTGAGCTTCTATTGATCTCTTGAACACATCATTCTTCCAGATCTGAAAGAGTAAATGATTGCCTATTAACAAAATTAATCCAGCCATATTGAATTCCCTACTTGAAGAGCACAGGACCAAACATTTATTGGAATCGCCTATTTGTAAGAATTGTTAATTCTTATGGTATTTACACAACACAGCAAACAAAAATGCTTCCATCTTGTTTTTCAGATCATTTGACATGATTTAATTTTGATATTTTAAAATTGCCCAGTTAAATAACATTCGAGAACCTAGCTTTAGAAGGGTTCAAGGTATTCAAAACCTTTATACATCCATTCTCATGAGCTGCAACAAGCATGTGCCGGTCAGCCGAAAGAGACAAAATAGATATCACATTTCCAGTTGTGTCTTCCCCCAATACTGTCAGAGGACTATGATCATTAAGAGACCATAATCGGATAGTTCCATCCCAACTCCCACTATAAAGAACCCCATCGCATACAGCTAGTGAAGAGACTGCTGATCTATGACCATTCATGGTGCATGACAAGGTGCAATCCTGAAGCAAGAGTAAAAGGGATCGTGTATTTCACATACCAACTGAAAAGACATACCAAGCATTCAAGTGTATAATCAAGTGGATCACATGATGATCACAAGCCATTACCTGCAATGACCATGCTTTTATTGACTTATCTCCACTGCCAGTATAGAGATATCCATTTCCAGAAATGGTCAAGGCATGAATACCACTATAACGCCAATCCTTTTGTTCATACCATTTCTTTAATGGTTCTTGTCCAAAGGGGATGCTAATGCTCCAGATAAAAATGCCACCTCCACTATCACCACTTATGCACAACGGTTGTTCTTCATCAACAAAAACTACAGCCACAATTCTATTTTCATGACCTCTAAATGAATGAACAAGAGAGAAGTCCTGCATGAATTAGATAAACCAAAATAAGCTTACAAAAATTGAAGAAATTGAGATTTTAGCACATTTTGTGAGAACAAATTGAGATTGCTATCATAATGATGTGTGCTCTATCCATTATAATTGATACATTCCTTCCCTGATAGTGTAATAATATTTGAAACAAAGTAAGTTTAATTGTTTACAAAAAAATTTTACGAGAAGCTTAAATGTTTATGGTAAAACCTTTTTCCCCCCTGCTTTCCTTCTTATTTTGTTGATGTATTTGCTGAATCAATGAAAGAGAGGTACGCTACACCTACAAATCTATTATCTCCAAAGAATTATCATATTAAGGATAGAATTTTATATATATACTTATATTAGCATTTCAGTGTATATATATATATTCAGAAATGATCAAGTAAGGACCGGTCCTTAAACTTAATTTAAGGTCCACTCACCATTAGGACAGGTATTTTGAAAAACCAACGGGTGGATTAGATAATCTTCTTATGTATGTCTGCCAAAAATCACAGCAATCCAACAGTCGGTTTTCAAAATATAGATGTTAAACAATTGTTACAGCATCCAACGATGAATACTTTTATAGAGTTTCATGAGCTGTATTTTGAAAATCAATGGTTGGATCATTGTGATTTTTGGCAGACATGACATAGATAAGAAGAATATCTAATCGAATGGTAGGTTTTTCAAAATACCTATCATGTGTGAGAAAATGGTAAGTGGACCTTAAATTAATTTAAGGACCAGTCCTTAAATGATCATTTCTGTATATATAAGTATATATGGGGGAACTAGGAATGTTGGTTTACTTCTGTCTTTTTGGTAATTATCATCAACAACAGTGCAGTGCATCTAAATACTCATAAGAAAATCAAAACTACTCAACATGGATTCATACTATTTGGACTTCAAACTCCAAAGCATTTATGTTTATAGTATATACCTGCAAAGACCACACGTTGATTGTTTTATCGAAGGAGGAGCTAAACAGAAAACCCCCTACAAGAGAAAGGAAAAGATTGTATTCAAAATAAAAAGTACTTAATGACAGGAAACTAACCCGAAAAAAAAAAAAAAAAAAAAAAAAAAAAAAAAAAGTTGTTTATGAACAATGCAAGTGTCACAACAACCAATTTTTTTCCTCAGGACAAAAGGGAGTTTACTTAAAAGGTTAAGACTGAGTAACAAAAACGGAGAAACAAGAAAACTAAATTGAACCACACACAACAATTTAGTATACAGTTTTGCTTAAGAAACTGGATGCAGGTTTCTAATGCTAAAACTAAGAGAATGGGTGGGATGGAATATATTTTGACTAGATGATCATGAACCAACATCACAAAGAAACTCCCACTCAAGTCATCTCATCAAAAGCAGCCCTGGCGATGTTAAGGATTAAAATCAAGCTTAAAGATGACAGTTTTATTTTATTTATTTATTTATTTCATTTAATAAAGCTTAATGCTGACACTTTGAAAAGACAAATGAGTAACATCATAAGTACTTTATTGAGATATGTTTATTTTTAACACCAAAGCACCGTGTAGAATTTGTACCTCCAACAGCTAATCCTGAAATGCAATCAAGATGCCCCTGCATGCTTATACATTTGACATTACCCACAGAGACACCCTCAACAACATCTTTGTCAATCCTCATCTCCCCAACCCGATCAACAATCTCTCCACCACTATCATCAATTTTCAGCATTTGTGATCCTTTATCAATTTCCTTCGGCAACTGACATAGTTCTCCAAGAACCAAACAACAATATTTGTTCTTCTCATTAACTGCACCCTCCAAACTTACCAAGATATCAAATTGAGCTTCAATAATCAATTCCCTAATGCATTTCCATACATCGGTAACAAGTGGACGACTTCCCAGATCAAAATTCAAACATTTACATAGAATCTGCCGCAATGATACAAACTTCGTACCCAACTTAGTTTCCAACAAAGACCCGACTTTCTCCTTCCAATCCTTGTACAAACCCAAATTATCAAAACCATTTTCTTCACTTTTTGGCGGGAGAAAATTATGTATATAATAATCCATCTCTTCAGCAAATGAATTTCCAATAAGAAGCCTTATCAGCATACAAGCTAATGACCAAACATCTGAGCTATACTCAACTGCATACCTTAAACTGCCACGCTCTGCCACATTGCCCCCATCCTGAAATAACTCAAACAATATCTCTGGGCTCATAAATGCCTCATGTTTCAATATATTACTATATATCACTTTCATTTCTGAATCATCAATCTTCCGTTCACCATAAACAACCTCTGCAACACTCCTACGAACATTCTGTCCCGTCATCAAAATCTCACTCAAATCAATATAAACACGGCCAAAATCATCGAAACTAAAGCATGAAAGACCCAAGCAACCGACACCCAATCCTTCCGAATGTAAATCAAATACAGATTCGCATATTTCCATACCCATCATTGCAAAATAAGCAGAATTCAACAAATCATCCTCCTCTCCACCAATAATCCCATTTCTAAATTGACCCAATTTATTGAAAACACTTCCATTATGTCTCTCGCAAACTAAATAAAGGTACCCATCATTCAAATTACACCACAAACCACAAGCTTTACATATACGACGCCGTCTTGCACACACCCTCAAAATCAACAACAATTCAGCTCTCTTCTCATCTTTCATCCTACTCAAAGCTTCCATAACTCGCACAATATAACTAAAATTGAAAACTGAGTCATTCACAAATGAAGAACAAGTTACTCTAACAAGACTCACATTTTGATTCTCTTTTATACAGCACTGAATCATCGACTCCGATAAAGGGGACGCAATTCTTCCATGCAATACAGAACAGAGACCTTCTTCTTCTTCAGACCTCGGTTCAACCAAAACGGCGTCGTTGGGAAGAACCCAGTCCTTCCAAGTAGAATAGAACTCGTCGGACCACAAACGAGGTATAAATTGATGTGATTTTGAGGTTTGATTATGGGATTTTTGGGATTTATTAGGGTTAGGGTTTTGGGGGAGAGAGAAACGGAGGAGGTCGATGTTTTTGGGGAGGGCCGAAGGGCCTTGAGGATGAGGGTACTTGACGAGTTGCGTACACGCGGGGCAGCGAATGGTGTGAGGGAACGGTTGAAGGAGTTGCTTAAGGCAGACCTCGCAGACTGAGTGGCCGCAGGCGAGTACGCGAGGGATTGTGTACTCGCCGTCGTAGGATTGCAGACACACTGGACATTCCGGCAACTCCATTACCAGTCACCACCGTCTTACAATGCCAAAGCTCCACGGAGTTATTGTTTTATGAATTCGTCTCAGCAAAACGCACCGTTACACCTTTTGAAATGATCCTCTCCACCTTTTGAAATGATCCTCTCAGCTCAGCGTATGTTTACACTGGTAAAAACCCGCCCGGGTTCATGAAAAGAAAAGTAGTTTCTGATTCTTCTCTCTTTTAATTATTAAGGCACCGTTTGGATTTGTTTTCTATAAGTACTTATTTGCTTTTTTTTTAAATTTGTAATATAAAATTTCTTTGAAAAATTTTTAAAAAGCAAATAAGTACTTATAAAAAATAAATCCAAACGGTGCCTAAACATACATTATATACTAATAATTAATCTTCATTTTGAATGACAGAGATAAAAAAGATTTAAAAAATAATAATAGCCAAATCATCTTCATAAATACTAAAAAAATATATTTTTCACTTAATATCAATTCATATGTTGTCCGCATATGTTAACTTTACTTTACCTAAAGTAAGCATGAGGCTCATAGGTAATTATGGAATACATATTTTGAAAAATTGACATTTGGATTAAATATATTTTATATGGATGTCATGGATGCCAAAAAATTACAGTGATCCAATGTCAGCGTATATAAAGTGTGAAAAACTGTAGCCGCCGAAAACTTTTTCAAATTTTCTGAGTGAATTTTCTAAAAAACCAACTGTCGGTGATGGTGTCGAAAAAAAGTGATGAGTATGTGTTCATACGAGTCGATTATCGCGGTGGATCTGCATTCCCGGTCGTGAACACGAGTGTGGTGTTTCCCTACAAAGGTCTGATGATCAAGTCCGTTTTCAAAGCAAGTAGAGACAGAATATAGAGTCTAGAAATGGAGTGTGAATTGCATACCATCTATGAGAAGAAGAAAGCTCCTTTTATAGGGGTGATCAAGGAGATCACCACGTGGATGGCGTAAAATGAGCCGCAGGT
>JAESVK010001058.1:677671-710468 GCA_017140935.1 Hamamelis virginiana
GCCATTCATAGCCCACACTATCTAGGAACAGATAAACAGAACAAACATTATCCACAGTAAAGCGCATTCACGAGGTGTTCAATTTTCAACCCATTCTCCCGCACACAACTTAAATGCATATCGGTATACATGAATAACTAGAGAAATTTCTATCTAATTGGCATAGCCAATCAATGATAAAAATTATGGATCAAAGAGCACAGCAGCAACAGCAGCAGCAGCAGCAGCAGTGGCAGCAAACTCCATGCATGTAAACAGCACAGTCCTTAAAAAATATCCCCACTTACAAAGAGTTTTGACAGCGCCGGACCATCTTCAATTGTCACCGAATCTATTATTTGAAGGTCTGAAACAACAAGTGACAAATCTTCCAACGATGTTTTTAACAGGAAGGGGTCCCCTGTTGATCAATCAGAATTGGGTAAAAAAAAGGAATAAAGAAATAGAATTGACAAAAGGGTAAAATTCATCTCCATGTATATGAATAGGAGAAACAAAGCATTTGGCATCTGCAGAAAAATTTCCTCTGAAAAGCACGTCATCCTTTAAAATTGAATATCAAAGAGATTTTTTTAAAGGAAAATCTTTTAGGGAGCTTTTCCTTGGATGCTCCTACATACATTTGGAATATAGCATCAACATGGAAGAAGGCAAGTTGTTAAAAGATTGTGAGTAATGGGACTTCAGAGTACTAACCAAACATGGGAGTCGCAGCTGTTGTTACGGTTGTCACCCAACACGTAAACATGACCTTTAGGCACGTACTGCAAGACATTGCTACATTGTCAATTGCAGGCCTAAGAGAAACTGAGAAGATATGGGGCGGACCAAGCATATGGTGTACCATCTGAGGCTCATGATGAACCCAAATTTGGGAACCATGAAGCTTTCAGATGTCAACAACATGGAGTCCACCGGGCTTCACACCACACATCCTTTTACCTCATCTAATGACAAGGTGCACTAATAGTGAGGACTAATTGGCCTTTTTGTGAATCATTTGCCCAGGCAGTTTCTACCCCGAAATGTTGTTCAAGAACACGCTCCGCTGGCACAACAAAATGCTGGAAAAGAGTTTAGTCAAATTAAAACACAGAGATAATAGGTAGGGGGCGCACAGTTAAATGTGATCTGTATGTTGGCTGCTCTGCAATAAAACATTCATTCTGGGGAATTCCATTAACATAAAGCAACCCATGAAGAACCTGCAAGGCAAGGAGTTACAGGAAAACATTCAAAAAATGAACCTGCACTAATATTGATCCTGTCAAAACCAATGAATGGGTTAAATAATAAGAAAATGAACATAATGCCAATCATTTTCAATTGGCCTTGTCTACAATTCATAGCACTTACACATGACCAGCTACACATCCATCTGAATGACTTAACGGGCGAGAAAAAAGCTTTCCGAAGAGGGTGAAAAAGAATGATTTTACACACACCTCCACACTTCTCAAAATTAATACACAGCTAGCAGCCAAGTGCTGTTTAACATGATAGACCACAAGACTAGATGACTATAATAAAGAACAGTAAATCTGGGAAAATAATGCAACCAGGTTAAGATAGATGGTCAGCTTGATCACATTCTCAAGAAACTGTCGAACATTACACCCAATGCATATTGATGAAGACGAGGAGAGTGAGAAACGGATATACCTCAACCAAGTCTCCTGCTTTTGCAACAATTCTCTTAATGAAAACATCTTCCTCCCTCATTCCAGGTAGCTATAGACAACCAAAAAAGAAAAAGAATCTTAGTAGAGACCAACCATAAAGCACAGATATGTAGGCAAGTTTTCTACTGTACCAACAAACCTGTATAGGAGGTCGGAATAATACAATATCATGTACAGCAGGACTTCTGATGTAATATGAGGCCTGTGGAGTAATACAGTTACCATAATGTTATAATTTTAAGTTAACAATGGTAATAACCATAATCAGAGTCATAAATGTTAACTATAATTTAAAATAACAGAATGCGGGTACTTTTTAAATATCAATACACTTAATGTTGCAGCATAAATATATTATGTTGAGTCCAATATCTTGATGAACTTCAATATTCATAGGGTTCCAGAAATTAGCAATCCGCATAAAGACTTCCAAAGCTTTTCTGAGAGACTGGATATTGTTTCAAAGCTGAACTTATTATGAATGTGGAGCTTCTTAAATTGCTCACTTCACACCGAAGTAGTATTTCTGATTTAAATGTTGTTGTTCACTAGAATTTCTTCTCGTTATACAGACACGCATCTATAAAATCAGTTGCTTAGAAGTCTGCAATAACTATTATAAAAATATGCATCTTAAAAAAAAAAAAAAAATGGATTGATTCATTCAAGTAATCAAGTCACTTCATCATTGTGATTTCATTCCACTTTACTTACCTTAGCAGCCAGGTATCTCTCTCTCAATCAAACCTTCTGCCTGCTAGATCTTCTATGGGCCATTCCCTGAAAATCCCCAAAGGAAGTGCATAACCCAAAAGATCCTAGAGTGGAAAATAAATCTCCACAGCTCTTGCATAGAACTTTTGGCCAATTTTGTAATCCAAAATTGTAATCCTAGAAAGGAAAATAACCCAAAAGATTCTATAATCTATACATTGTTTGCACACAATGACTTGCCCTTTTTGTGATGAATTAGTTTTTATTACTTAACGATTTATTCATAAATCATAATTATTGAGTTTTCTACCCATCATCCTGGCTGACTTTCCAACTTTTGTTCAAATAGAAGTCTATTCAAATCAGTGAATATGTATAATGATATTGTTTGTACTGTTACTGTTTATCCATCTATAGTCAAATTTTCATGCTCATGGAACAGATGATCACACGCACACGCACACGCACGTGCACACACATAAATAATTGTAAAGGTGCAGAAACCATACAATTATGAGAGGTCAAAGGAGGACTATGATGAGTCTATGACACAGACATACAAGCTGGGAACCAATCAAGTACAAGGCCCTCAAAAGGACTTACTGCATAGTACTCGATCACAGAAAAGCACAAATGCTACATGAAAAGTACTCTTACAAATAACTTCTATGGATGAGATGTGTCCTCAAAGATTCTCCAATTCCTTCCATTCAAACTTCTTACATTGCTCGGTCAAATTAAGATACTCCATACTTCGCCTGATTCCTTGACTGACCAACAGCTCTTTGGTCTAACTAACTTTCACCTGATTCCTTGACTGACCAAATTAAGATACTCCATACTTCGCCACTATCCCCTCCTCTAAAGGCTTTTTGATGACAGATTCAAAAGGACATGGGCATCCATTCAAATTCAAGATGATACCCGTTTGGGACCTTCCTTGATTGAGTCTAGTTAGGGACAAGTCTGATTAGAGTTTAGTTAAAATAGAGTCCTAGTTGCTATTTATCTTATTAGAATCCTAGTTGCTATTTATTTTCTTATTAGAGTCCTAGTTGCTATTTATTTTCTTATTTAGAGTCCTAGTTGCTATTTTCTTATTAGAGTCCTAGTTGCTATTTATTTTCTTATTAGAGTCCTAGTTTCTATTCTCTTATTGGAGCCCTATCTCTATATAAAGGGTTGTAAGTCTCTCTTTTGGATAATGAATAAGAATTACAGAATTTTCCAGCAGCTATTGAAGCTCTTTATGGGTTGTGTGATGCAATCCTAACCCTAGGTGTGATGCCGAAGGGTCCTTGGGTGTGAGGCCTAAGGTTCTAGGAGTGATTCCTAGATTAACTCCTTCTTCTTCTTTTCTCCTCTTTTATTTTCTTTCCCGTTGTGTTGCTGTATTTATTTATATTCTGCCATAAACCTCGATTTCAAGCCCTTTAACCCTCAAAACCCTACCTTCCTATAACCACAAACCTTCACCAATCTTTAAACCTTAACTCCAGCACCCAAAATCCATTGCTGTCCAGAACTGCTAGTAAGTATTCTTTGTGTTTCCAACCAATGTCTTACCCCAAAATAGTACTTGAT
The DNA here is from genome assembly GCA_017140935.1 of Hamamelis virginiana. Taxonomy (NCBI): domain Eukaryota; kingdom Viridiplantae; phylum Streptophyta; class Magnoliopsida; order Saxifragales; family Hamamelidaceae; genus Hamamelis; species Hamamelis virginiana. The sequence continues at coordinate 681,652 of JAESVK010001058.1, forward strand.
TCCTACCCTTACCCATGTACAAAGCCTACCATCCCTCAACCTTGGATTTATCCCTCTAACCGTCCTGCATCACTTTTACTCTTCTCCCCATACCTCCTTACATTCTTACTGAACATTACCTTGTTTAATTGAGTAAACGATCTAATTATCTAAACTCATCGTCCTTTGTATGCCTCTGTAAATATCTCTGCAATGTTTCCAATTGACTTGAAACAGATACAGGATAATAAACAGGAAGATAATATAATAGGTTGACAAACTAAGTAACCTTTCCTCCTTTGGATAAATAACAACCCACTTTCGAACCTTTCCACGGCCAGATACCACACTGTTGGAGACACTAAAGAAGCATCAAGTGGAAGGCCCAAACACATGACATAGATAGATAGATGGATATATTTGTGTGTGCGAGTGTGTGTATATATATAGAGAGAAAGAGAGAGAGTGAGAAATATTCCCCAAACCTTAATTTAGTGTTTTCAGAACTGAATCAAACCAAACCACGAAAACTAGGATCTGGCCCTCATTCCAGCTGGTTCAACCACCTTTTTATTTTTCAAAACCTTTTACATGTAAAATGTCAATATGTATACAAATATACATATAGTCTTTTCATCTAAACCTGCCCTAATCTCTTCATTTCTTTCAGTTAATGACATCAATAGATTTCAATAAATATTTATGAAGGCTTCATAATTTTTACTAATTTTATTTCTTATTCAAATTTTGGCATCATGGGCCTACCAGTTGAACCTACTGGTGGAACTGGTAAACCAGGAACCAGCCGCTTTATAGTTCAACCTCTGGTTTGATCTTGAAAACACTGCTTACAACAAACTACAAAAGAAAATAAGACAATTTTTCAACTTACATTGGTATGTCAAACAAATAGTCTCTCGTGAGAATGCACAGCAAGAGCTTAAGCCAAATGAATAAGAAGAGATCTTTTTTTTTTTGCAGTTAAATAATTTATGGATGTTTCAGAGATGGCTTTTTGCCAATGTGAGACATGGAATTTGAGATACAAGGTTAGAATTCCATTCATTAGTGACGGAATGCTAAGAGAACTTATTTTATGAATAATGAGAAGGGGTGAAAAACAGAACTTATTTGATGAAAATTCACAAAGGTCAAGATAAATCATTATGTTATTAAAAAGAAAGTAACAACTAACAACCAAGCTATAACAGCTACAAATTTTGCGTTAGGATTAACATAAACAAATATCAAATATCACACTACATGAAATTTGCAGTATGATCAATGTTTCACAAATCTCAAGTATATCACTGCTTAATATGCATTAAAGAACCAATGCTTCTAGAATCAAGCTGAGCCTAGCCCAAGAAACTACAGGGACGAGGAAAATGGCAAGAAATTGGTGCTAACAGATGGACATATTACTCCCAAAGTATAACAGTCGATGTGAAATTCTCAATGAAAGAGAATTCAGAAGCATCAAACAAAGCTTTCAGGTAATAACTAAGTTGGAGTGCAGTATACATCTAACATGCACCAACTATTGTCCGCTAAGATATCTTAAGCAGCCTTTGAAGGAAGAGAACTTGCAAACTGGAATTGAAAATTTTCAGAGAAACCTTGTGGGCAATTTGTGATATATTTGGGAAGGTAAAGTTGGAACAGAATTACTTTCCTCAGAAGAACAAGTGAACAACCAACAGCTTTAGCTATATATATATATATAATATCTGGATCCATTAATGAGTCCCCATATTCTGCATTCTACAGAAGACATTTTGAAAATTGAAGAAACAAAAAAACATTGACACTATTTACAGGAAAACAAAAAAGCATAGAGAACAAATAACTAAAAGCAAAATAGTTAAAGACTTATACCTCACTGATCTAGTTTTATGGTTACCTGAATAAAGGGATCTCGACAAAAGAAAATTTTTAAGAAAATGAATGTTCGCAAACATTTACACAATATATGCAAGTAGTTAAAAATAGGGTTATCTACACTTTAGTACCTCAAACTTTGGGGGTAATTTCAGTCCAGGACCTAAACTTTTAATTTGATCAATTTAGGACAAATTTTTAAAAACTTGTTTCAATGCAATAACAGTTGTATATTTTTAAAATTTACATCCAGGGATCTCCATTCACATAAATAGAGTTGCCACCATGGCTCGCTATTAGAGTTTTCTTTTTCCCTCCCCTACAACATTCTTGTAAGTTGTCTAGTCACTATGATAATTACTTTCAAATTATATAATTACCATGCCATTAAGAACCTAGTTCACATTGCCATGCCTTGGACAAATATTCATATTCATAAGCTATCACAGCTCGCTTATCACAAATCAGAATTTAAGCAGATTGCAGGACATGGCATAGCCAAAAACAAATTGCCTGCTTTAAAAACTTGGTGCAATTCAACTCCTATGCCTAACTTTACTAAGGCACTGCACCAGAATTGAATGGTTCCCTGGGCTGTGGATGTCTGCTTTGAGTAATTGCAAGAGAATGTCACAAATCAAGTAATGAACACATAACCACATGAAGATGTAGTATCATCCAAATCAAAAATTCACTTGCCATTGTTGCCCTCCAATACAGCAAGCTAATATCCTTTGTCGTTAGTCGTCATTTTAGAAAGGTAGGGCTTTTGGTTAGTTTACCATTAACCTAATTGTCGAAAAGCCTATGTTTGCCTAGGCAATTTTGCAATATACATTTAATAAATAAAATGCAATACCTTAGCTCAAATAAACTAGTGAAAGACCATCCTATCCCTATCCCTGTTAACATAGTACCATCCACATCTATTACGGGCAGAGTGGAACAGGCTACCTGATTAGCCCATTTACCATTGCCACCCCTAAAGTACTAACAGCTTTAGGAATTAGTCGCACACAAGGTAGTCATCAGTAGAGATCAAGTGAAGAACACATAATGCCAACAGAAATGAAGAAAATCAGCAACCAGATGTTGATGCAGTGAGTGATCTACTCCAACCTTAGCTAGGCTACTACAGTCATCAAATAAAGAACACAGACATTGTCCTCTACAGCTGTGTAATGATCATTGGTGATGAGAACAAAGACAATCACTACAATCTTGTTAAAGGCAGAAGGAAAAGGATGCAAGAAGCACCAGTCACGAACAATTTATGTTTACATTTTCATTAGTTTCGAACAATTAGCTACTTGGACAATAATAAATGTTTAACTGCCATGATGAAAGAGATGGAGTAACATCACAAAAACAACACTTGGGAATTAGTTGAAATGCCCAACTGTGAAAAGGCTATTGGTTGCATAAAGTTGTTCAAGAGAAGGAAAGCAACAACAGAGAAGGAAATGGGTTCATCCTCAAGAAAAGGAAATGCTAACAACTAAAGTGTGTCTCCTCTGTTGAAAAGAGTACCATTTCCGAAACTAGATTTTTTCCCACAATAAAAATTCCATGCAAATCATGATGTTTTCCACCAAGAAAACAACAAACTAGTAGTAAATGAAACTTGAATCCCATGAGACAATAATAACTTTAATACAAGTACTCTTAAAATCTTCCCAAACTCCAACTTTGAAGACTATATTCAAGATGACATATTTTAAGTTATTGTCTCCCTTAAGTAGGTAAGTTAACCTCATCGCCGCAATCAACATATTGCATTAACTATAATCAGGTGCAAAGAATCAAACTGAGGATCTAAAGCTATGATCTTTATTGCTTTAACTATAACTGGGCACAAACAATCAAACTAAACGTCTATAGTATGATCTTTATTAATATTACCAACTATTATCCTTCCCTACAATCAACTTATCATAAGGGAAATGTGAGTCATAGAATTTATGTAAGCCAATGCCAAAGTCATCATCAAAGTATTAAAGCTATGATCTTCATTAATATTCCACATATACAGATTTCCTATAAAAAAAAATGCAATCACAAGCACAGTCCAATTATAAACACCAAAGATCATGAAAATATTAGAGACATACTTAAACTACCCATAAGCATAAATTAAATAAGGCATTAAAAAAATCCATAATGGTTTACCCTTTCAACAATGATTCGATCTCCAACACGAAAAGTTGGGAACATAGAGGACGAGGATATGAATCGAATCTCCGAGAACATTGACCACAAAAGCACCACCACAAATAAGCGCAAGAACCCATCCAGGGTCGGCCATCGAAGAAACTCCCAACTCTGGCATGGCATCCATCGTAGCGAAGTATAAGCCATAAGAAATTGGTATAAAGCAGAGGGTCTCAAGAAGCTCATTTCAAAAATTGCAAAAAACCACCCCAAAAAAAAGAAAAAAAGAAAGAGTATGTGGGGTTTCAAGTTTCAAAGGGTTAATACAATGACAACAACAACAGAGGAGGATTGAAGTGTGTGTGGGGTTTTTCAAGCTTCAAAGGGTTTGAATCGGACGGTTAGGATTCGAATTCGACGGAGGAGGTGATCGTATAAGCCATTGATTTTGGGGAAGGAGTGAGAGAGAGTGAGTGAGGGAGTGACGATCAAACTGCGCCGTCTCAATTTAAGAACCAGAGATGGGTTATTGGAGATTGAAGAAGAAGAAGTAGAAGTGTGTTGTTTGAATATAGAGGATGAGAGAGATGACAAGTGTTGAGGAGAAGTGCAGAGGAGAAATACAAGGCAGAGTAGGTGATTAACAGCAATAACAGGCATAATATGTGTGTGTGTGTATATAATATGGTTTCAGGTGAGTGAGAATTTGTTTCAGTGAAGAGAGATTGAGGGTGTTGAGATTGCCATGGTCGAGAGAGAGAGAGAGGAAATGGGTATATGATGTAGTGGGGGGAGTTCCTTGGTGACTAAGTTTATAGAGAGAGAAAGACGAGAGAGAGAGAGAGAGAGTGGCGGCTCTCTCTAAAACCGCGTTAACGACCAACGACCCAAACTACGTCATCGGGGTCTACTCCTAGCGGTGACTTCTCGGGAATTTGGGACCACTTGGACCGATCAAGGACGTTAGCCACGGGTTTGCATTAACTTTTCCTAAAATTATTTTTAAAATTTTACTTGATATATTATTAAGGAATAATTATTTTTAAATAATTTAAATATAAATTAAAAAGAGATATGTGAAGAAATAGTTCTTCAAAAATAATTTTAACATAAACTAACACAAACGGGCCCTAAATTGATTATCCGGAGCATCTCTAAATACCCCATGCATATGGCACTATATATGCTATTTTCTTTAATTATTTGATGTGCTAATACTAAACTTTGTCATCTTAATTAGCATTCAATGTTATCAATATCAAAATTTGACACATATATACTACAGTACATGCATCAATGTTATATTTTGATATTTCTCACATTTTCGAATAAAAAGTATTAATATTTGCCATCAGATGTGTCAAATTTTAGCAATTCTATGTATTATTGACAATACATCAATGTTATATTTTGATATTTCTCACATTTTCGAAGAAAAAGTATTACATCACACAAATAATATTTCCATTTGAGGTGTCAAATTTTAGCAATACTACGTATCATTGCCAAAATTTGGCACGCTATTGAAGCAATGAATGTGAGTGCCAAATTTCTATAATAGCACCTCAAATCACATACCATTGGAAATGCTCTCATGGAGTAACTCTTATTTATATTTTTATTTTGTAATAAAAAAATGTTGTATGTTTAAAAAATGTTTTCTCAAAAGTTTATTTCAAATGATGTTTGTGGATGATCTAATCTTTCTTTTTTAAGTAAATTATATTTTTAACAATAAATGAAAAATTAGTATTTATTTGGGATATTTTTTGGGACACATAGCATTTATATTTTAAAACTGAGCATTGTGAGTAATTTTATGGTGAGTTCATGAGAATCTCATCAACAGAATTTCAGTATTTTATTTATTTATTTATGAGATATTATAATTACATGAGCTGATTCCCACATTACATGTGTAAAAGTATGAGATTATCATATATGAGAACGAGCGCAAACTCTCGCAATGCGCGGAACTTATTAATAAGGTTTTATTTAATAAATTATAATTGTATAAAATAAGTATTTTGATTAGATGATTTTGATCATTTGATCTTAATTATATTTATAGGGTTAGAATATATATATTTTAATACATAAGAATGATTAAAACTATTTAATAGATTGGAGAAAATTAATTTGGATGTATTATTCAAAAACTAAAAAAATTAAAATACTATAAAAAAGTAAAAAGTAAAGTAGAACTAATTTTTTAAATAAAAATAATATATAATTAAGAAAAGAGAGAGGGAGAAGTAGATGAGATCCACAATAAATAAATTAAAAAAAAAAATTTAAGAAAAATATTGCAACTTCATCCACCTTATTAGTTGCATTTGATATGTAGTTCACATCAATAAATGTAATATTTTTATTTTTTTTAAGATCATATAGACCATTAGACTATGTAAAGATGATTGGAAAAAGGTAATGAAATAGCATTACTCAAGAATTAATTATAGAAAGAGAAAGAAAACTTAAATGAGACACACCTCAATAAAGAACATTGAAAGATTAAATTTCATTTAATTAATCGGGCTAATGATATGATGCCATATCATTTTAAAGTGTGACCAAAATCAATAAAAATAAAGGAAGTGAGTGAATTAAGGAGAGAAGACCTCGGAGGAAAGAATGAATTCTAAGGCCGCCACATCAACGTACTGCTCTTTATATAATAGTATGATTCTATAATTTATTTATTTATTTTTTTAAAAAGAAAAAATTTCTATTTATCCCTACAACTTACACTCATTTTGTATATTTTATTCCTATAGCTTTTTTCAAATACATTAATCTTCTAAAATTTTAATTTTTGGCATTTTTCATCATTTTGTTAATCAATCATCTAATTCATTGACAAAAGAAAAAAAAAAATGGTTGTATGCACGCAAGTGATATGTTAATGCCATTTTGAGTCAAAAACTCAGAATTTATCTCTCATAAACCTCATATATTTTCGGATATATAAATTACGAAGCTTCAATGGTATTCTTGTAGATTATTATCAATTTATGATAAACGTTGTATGTAAAAATTGCAAGTCTAACATTAATTTTTCTTTCAAAGAATTGAACAACTGACTAGCAGAATGGTGAAAAATATCATAAATCAAAACTATAGAAGGTTAATGTGGGTGGAAAAAAAAAATATGGATGCAATGTGTAAATGGGTATAAGTAGAAAAAGTAAAACTTAATTTTTTCAAAATAGTTACATTTTAATTTAAATTAAAAAAAAAAAAGTTCAAAATCACTTTACACCCTTAAAGTATTCTTTAAAAGGAAAATTCCATTGAACCTCCCTTTTTGGCCTCCCTTTTCTTCCCCCTCACATGTATGTCTAACCTACGACAAGTATTTTGAGAAACCGATCATTGGATTAGATGTCCATCTTATGCAAATCATGTATGCAAAAATTATATTAATCCAACAGTTGGTTTTTCACAGTTTTAAGAAAAATTGTAAAACATAATGAAAAATTGTGAAAAATTGTTCCAGTCTATTTTTGAAAAACCAACCATTGGATCTATGTAATTTTTTTGCATACATGATACATAAAAGTGGAACATCTAATCCAAAAGTCGATTTCTCAAAATACTTGTTCCAAGTTGGTCAGATACACTAGAAAGGAAGAAAATGAAGGCCAAAAAGGGAGGTTGAATATAATTATTGTTCTTTAAAACACTGTGTTTTTGGATTTCTTAAAATATTGACAATAAACACACTTCTATCAATTATTTATTAAAAATTATTAATACAAATTGTTGCATTTGGTCAATTTAATGTATTTTTTAGATTCTTTTTGAAAATTTTATTAACAAAATAATATCATTTTTCCCATTCGATCTCACATGCAAGTAAAACAGTCTCACTTTCTCACTCTGTCTCTTCTAAATTCATGTAGTTTAACATTAACATGCTCTTAATTAATTCAAAATTTATCATCACCTCTAGAATTTATTTGATTTTAATGTCTGAAAATGGTGGAAATTTTCAAATAAATTCGAAACTTGTCCTATATTCCCAACATTGAATTTGTTGCATGTAAATTCTACAAATTTTCTCAAGATCTAATTCTTCCAAATCGTACGTAGTAAAATGGTGGAGGTTTACTCATTTCTTGCTGTTTAACTTGCCACCTCATACTTCAAGTGTTGGTGATAGCCAAACAATCCTTAAATCTCATGCCACCTCTTACCAATTTCAAATCAGCACATGCTTACCGGTGGAGAAATGCAATGGGTGCATTTCACTTCTGCAATTCGATCTATATGGTTCTGGTGATAAATTTGTGGTAAACAAGTATTGGAGTGAATTCTTTTCTGAATAGGTTATATGCATAATTTTTCTATATTTTTTGGGAAAATTATCCAAAAGTCTCATTTTGAGTTCTTTTTTATCCAAAAGTCTCATCATCTTTTCACTTTACCTATAAGTCCAAGCACTTCCCAAAAACTGATTTATGCATCAGTTTCCCAAGTACTTCCCAAAAACTGATCTATACATCAGTTTTCTGCAAAATGATCAGTTTGTTTAAGATCAAAGAACAAACAGATGTATTTCTTATTAAAAAAGATTTTTGGATAAAGTGAAAAGATGACGGAATTTTTGGATAAACAAAATTCATAAATAGGATCTATGGGTAAAACACCCCATATTTTTTTTCTGTAACAAAAAATGGCTTGTGCATTCACATAAAATTTGGGTTCCATTGGGCCTCTCATGCAATTGGATTCTAATATGGTTTGAGTTTTAGTGAGATTAGGCCTTATTATATTAGGGATTTTATTTGTGAAGTCAGGTGAACTTTTGGATTTAGAATTTCAAATTGGGCTTTATTATCATTGGATTATGCCACTATTTATTTTAAATAATTAAATCCATATTATTATTATTATTATTTTGAATTCAAACTCATTATTTTCATTCTATGAATTTACTTAACTACTTAATAAGATATCATTTGGCTACATTTAACAAATTTCCATTCAACTAATTTAGTATTTAATTGACAACATTTAATTGTATTCCAAAAATTGAAAATTTCTTGATTTTAGTCTAATTAGTATGCCATCTATTTCCGAATTCGATCATTATTAGTATTCATCCTATTAAATATTTGCTATAACAATAATAAAAATGGCTACATATATACAGTCCCGATTTTGTCAGCATATGCTTACATAAGTTATGTAAGTATAAAATCCATAGATAATTGTGGAATGCATATTTTGAAAAGCTGGTCATTGGATTAGATACTGTACTTATGAATGTCTTGTATGCCAAAAATCATACTGATTCAATGTCAGAATTTTAAAATGATATGAAAAACTGTGATTGTTGAAAACTGCCACAATTTTTTTAGTGACATTTTAAAAAAATTGATCGTTGGATCACTGTGATTTTTAGCAGACATGACGTACATAAGTATAATATCTAATCCAACGGTTAGATTTTCAAAATATGTATCTATGCACTTCATGCTTACATAAACTTATATAATCATATGCTGAAAATTTCAAAGAATATATTCTAAAACACTTTGTATTTCTGAAATTTTCAAATGCAACACAAAACACACTTCTGTCAACCATTTGTTAGAAATGATTTATACAAATTGTTGCATTTGGTCAATTTAATGTATTTTTTAGAAGAAAATGTCTTTTTTGACAAATTTATATATTAACAATAATATAATTTTCCCATTTATGTAGTTTAACATGCTCTCAATTCAAAATTCATCATCAACTGTAGAATTTATTCAAAATTCATCATCAACTCTAGAATTTATTCAAAATTCAAAATTAATTTTATGATTCAACCAACAAACCCAAGCTTTGACATTATTTTACTGGTTTGTATTATGAGTAAGTTTAAGCCTTACTAGGACCCGTTTGCTTTCTCAAATTGCAACAACCATCACTGTAGTAGGTTTACTCATTTCTTGCTGCTCACCTCGGCTCCCCATATACTTCAGGTGTTTGTGATAGCCAAACAGTCCTTAATCTCATGCCCACCTCTTACTAATTTCATGGTTTTGTAACGTAAAATGGCATGTACATTCTCATAACCATTAAATGGATCTAATGGACTGAAGTGGGCCTATGAAAATTGGGCTCCATTGGGCCTCTCATGCAATTGGATTCTAATATGGTTTTGAGTCTTAATGAGATTAGGCCTTATTACAATTGGGTTTTTAGAAGGGTACGGTTGGGATATTGCAACCCCTTTAAATGATCTCTAGTCCCCATATCTTATTTGAATCTTATTATTTAATCAATAAATTTCAAAATTTTCCTAAAAGACTCCCAATACCAGTTTAGCCCTAATCCTATAAATCACCATATTCATTTTCTTTTGAATTTTAGATATTCTTGATGGTTAATTTGTTTATGGGTATTTGAGGAATAGTGATTTATGGAGTGTAGAAAATTAGAAACCAATCATTGGGGTTGCAATATCTACATCCGTTTTAGAAATAGACCGTCAAATAGAGCTTATTATCATTGGATCATGCAACTTTTTATTTTAAATAATTAAATCCATGCTATTATTTTGAATCATTTTTAATTCAAACTCATTATTTTCATTTTATTAATTTACTTAGCTTTTTTTTTTTTTGGCCAATCGATATCCATCAGTAGGGTTATTGATTAGTTGATAATGGAGAGGAAAACAACAAATAGAACAATTCTCGTTCATGAGAAACAAAATCTAGAATCTCACACATAATAGAAGAGATACGAACTATTGAGCCAAAGGTCATGTTTAATAAATTTGGCTTTATTTAATAAAATTCCATTCAACTAATTTAGTATTTAATTAATGACTATTCTAGAACTTTTCAGTTCTTGATTTTATTCTAATTATTATGCCATCTATTTCCAGTTTTATAGTTAATAAGAGGAAAAATTATTCAAAAATTTAGGCCCTGTTTACTTCGCGAAAATTTTTACAATTTTTATTTTTTGCGAAAATTTTTTAACAGTTTTCATTTTTAGTTTTCAAAATTTAGAAAATGTGTTTACATTGCAAAAATTAAATCTGTTTTTAAAATCTAAAAATAGTGTAAATGCATTTACTAAAACTATATATTATCACTATATGTTTTGTTATTTTTATTTTTTGGTTTTACAGTTGGTTTACATATTTTTTTCTATGTTTATAAGCATTGCCATGATATAATCATTGTTTTCAATTTTTGTGAAAATACAAAAAACGTCTTTTTGATGTTTTCACATTTTCTTACAAACTGAATTCATTTTCTTGAAAACAAATTTCATTTTTTACAAGTAAACGGGTTTTTTTGGCCGTTTTCTGTTTTTATTGAAAATGAAAATGAAAATGAAAATTATAAAAATTTTCACAAAGTAAACAGGCCCTTATGAATTTAAAATTTTATATTACGAGATTCAATTTTATATCATGAAGTTCTTAAAATTTTTAAATTTCTTTATTTATTTGTTATGTTAAAAAAGCCCTTAAACCTAATGGCATGGAACACTAATACCCATAGACCTAATGGACATATATACCCATAGATTTAATGGATATAACCCTTCCTCTTGTATGTATTTTTTTTTTCTTTTTTTTTGAAAAAAAAAAATTGAGGTTAATAAAAAATAAAAAATAAAAACAAATAAATAGGGTGAGGTCGAAAAAATAAAGACACACAAAACAAAAGGGCTCCCCCAAAGAAGTGGATAGACATGGACATCCACCATCAAGGAGCTCCTCTCAATGGCCCCACACCCAAAACAATCCTTAATCTTATCGCATGACACGTGTCTCATATCCTCCACGTAGGACCCACCACCCTTTTCAAAACGTCATCCCTTACCACACAAAACTCTCTCCCTCTCTCTCCAACTCCTCTACCTACAGACAAACCCCCCAGAGTTCACTCACAGACTGACTTACAGGATAGCAACCCACAAGAGAAGATGAACCCTCCTCTACCTTGGCTCTGCTTCTCTCTCTGCTTTCTCTGCACCCTATTCCCTACAACGGCGGAACATGATGGACCCAGCAGCACCAGCATCATCTTCGCTACACTTGGCAGATTAGATTACTCCTTCGACATCTACAGTCTCCCGACGTTAACCCTACCAACCAAAACAAACGAGCTCCGAATCACCGACGGCAAATCCGTTAACTTCAACGGTCATTTCCCTTCGTCTCCACCATTCTCAATCCTCTCTCACCTACCCGATCAAACCCTAATTCAGAATTCGGACCCACCTTCCATACACCTCGTATATGTGACTGAACGGAACGGATCATCGAATATATTCTATGATGCAGTTTATTATGATAGTCCGGGAAGTATTGGAAGAAGATCTGCCATGGAAGTACAGGACCGAGTTCAGGTCCCTCTGTTGGTGAATCAACTCAGTAGCGGTCGAGTTTCGATGAAAGATAAGGCGAGTATTGTTGGTGGATATGTTATTTACGTGTCGACTCATGAGGACTCGGGCGTGCCCAGGACGAGTTGGGCGGCTGTGTACTCGACTCAGTTGAGAACTGGGGTGACTCGGAGATTGACGCCTTATGGGGTGGCGGATTTCAGTCCGGCGGTGTCGCCGTCGGGGGTTTGGACGGCGGTGGCGTCGTATGGAGAGAGTGGTTGGGACGGGGAAGAAGAAGAACTCGGTACTGATATATATGTGTTCTTGACTCGTGATGGGTCGAATCGGGTCAAGGTGGTCGAACACGGTGGTTGGCCGAGTTGGGCGGACGAGTCAACTTTGTATTTTCATCGGAGGAGTGATGATGGTTGGTGGAGTGTTTACAGAGCGATTCTTCCGAGTTATGGACCGTTTAATACCGAGTCAGTGGTGATTCAACGAGTCACCCCACCGGGTCTACACGCTTTCACCCCAGCTGCTTCTCCAGGGAACAAAAGCTTCATTGCTGTGGCAACGAGAAGACCTGAATCAGCTTATCGACATATAGAGCTTTTTCACGTGGATTCGAACGAGTTTACTGAGTTAACACGTCTAATTTCGCCTCAAACGCACCACTTGAACCCGTTCATCTCACCCGATGGAACTCGGGTCGGGTACCATAGGTGTAGAGGCGACAGTAATGGAAGAAAAAGCACCAAGCTTTTACTTGAAAATCTCCAAAGCCCATTACCCGAAATTTCTCTCTTTCGGATAGACGGGTCGTTCCCATCTTTTTCACCCGATGGCAATCGAATCGTTTACGTGAACTTCCCGGGTGTTTACGTTGTGAACCGGGACGGTTCAGGCCGGCGTGAGGTGTTTTCAGGAATCGCTTTCTCGACAGCCTGGGACCGGGTTCGAAAGGGTGTTATATATACCAGTGTGGGACCCACATTTGCGTCTGAGAGCACGAAAGTCGATGTAATCTCAATCAACGTTGATGATGATGACCCGGTGGGTTACAAAATGTTGACCACCGGCGGCGAGAATAATGCTTTTCCATCACCTTCTCCCGACGGAAAATGGGTCGTATTCCGGTCGGGCCGGTCTGGTCACAAGAATCTATACATCATGGACGCCATAGAAGGAGAAAAGGGTGGGCTCCACCGGCTAACGGAGGGTCCATGGACCGACACGATGGCTAATTGGTCGCCGGACGGTGATTGGATCGTTTTCGCATCAGACCGGGAGAACCCGGGCGGGGGCAGTTTTGAGCTGTACGTGATTCATCCAAACCGGACCGGGCTGAAAAAGGTGGTTCAGAGCGGTTTAGGTGGGAGGACCAACCACCCATGGTTCAGTCCGGATGGAAAGTATATAGTGTTTACTTCAGACTATGGAGCTGTATCAGCCGAGCCAATCTCGAATCCACATCATTATCAACCTTATGGTGATATCTACACGATTAGATCAGACGGTACAGAAATAAAGAGGCTGACACATAATTCATATGAAGATGGGACCCCTACTTGGGGTCCCACATTTATCAAGCCCGTTGATGTAGAGTGGTCATCTGGGTCGCGCTGCTCGTTTGAAGATTGTCACTGGCTCAATGAAACTCCGAACCATGGTGTTGGGGTTGGACCCTTGGTCCGAACCAAGCCTCAATGTGGTTAGCAATTGTAGTGTAATATGTATGTTTGTATATTTGTAGTACTAGTTCTGCACTTGAATATGAGCAACTAAGTGATAAATGCTTGTAATGAGAGGTAAGATGTATTTGTAAGGTGTTTATGTTTAATTATATTAATTCTCAACGATGAAATAGATATTATGGTTATAATTATCTTTGCTTTTTTTTGGGGGGTGGGTATCAATTGACATGGAATTTAGAATGATTGAAATGGCGAACTAAATCAAACCAATTTGATCTCTCAATTTGGTTCAATTTGATTTTAAGTATAGTTTTATTTGGTTCTGTTTCAGACTAATGAAACTAGTCTAAGTGGTTCGGTTCTTAATCAAAATCGAACCAAATTATACCTATAGATACCAACTCTATACTCTATCTCTCATTACTGGAATTTTATGGTTTCTAGGAATTAAATTTTGAACCCCTAACCTTGTCCGAATAGGAGGAATAGGAGAAAGTAGTAAGAATGGAGTCCGAATAGGAGGAATAGGAGTAAGTAGTAAGAATCCGAATGATGGTTATATAATTATCCGGTCACATTGATTTTTAACCACAAAGAGCCATGTGGTCCAAGTTGATGATGGGTACAAGAAATGTTACCAAAAATCAACAAAGAGCCATGTGGTCCAAATTGGTGATGGGTACAAGAAATGTTATGGGAACAAGAAATGTCTTGAATTAACACTATCAAGAAATGTAGCATATCCTCTGCCAAATTATAAGCCTGTTTGGTTGTCCAATGAAATTTGGATTGGCCTGTTTCATTCATTTTACAAGGCAATTTGAAGCTACAAATGGGTCATTGAAGTTGGAACGTTAAATATAATTAATGGTATAAAATCTATTTTAGAACTTCATGCAGTGCTGTTAATTTCAAATTTTTATTATCATTTGTGGTGAAGTCAGTCAATGAAATTTTGAATTGCCCCTCTTCTCGATGATGTATTTGTTCAAAATTATAAACAAAACACAGTGAAACAATTCAATGTTCCATTCAATTGATACCCAAACAAACCAGAATTGTTTTTGGCTTATTCTAGTCTGCCTAGCATCTAGAGCTAGAACTGAATCACCAAGCTTTTTGTTTTCTATGATTCCATATACCTTAATACTAAAACTGGCCCTTATTTCTTATTTTCTAATTTCAGCATATCCCTCTTGTTCAAAGACAAAGTGAACACTATAATAAAGAAAGATGGTTTAAAGGAGAAATAAAAGACATATCATACAAGATTATCAACAGGATGATGAGTTCATGTTCAATGGAAAGAGTAGAATGAGAAGTGCCGAAATCCCAATAGTTGGAACAATACCATTGGTGTAAAATGTCCATACATTAGGCGTAACAAGAAAAGAAACTAAGAGGAAAAAAAAAAAATTATTCCAGTTGCTTGGAGCATAATCTAGCAGCCAACGGCGGAAAAGCCAACCTAAGTCCATCCAACAGAGCATTGGAACAGTTATGCAAACTTCTAGCTGCTTAGGTTGTGGAAAAATTCCTGTGGTATCAAAGGAGGGCAGTACTTCTTTGCTACAAATTTATACTGGTGCAGAAAGAAACATGTTAGATGAGGACAAAGCAAAATTAACACAGGTTTCAGCAAAGATCATATGATTCAAAGATTATTTATTTGTTTATTAACCATTTTTTAGGACAAGGGCATATTCAGCATTTGCCCAATTCAGTTCAAAAGTCTTATCACTAGTATATTATCACTCAACTCAACAAAATAATTCCCACCTACTTGGTGTCAGATGACTAGTGTGCGCGCGCGCGCGCGCGCGCACGCGGAGAGAGGAGGAGGGAATTTTCTTACCTTATGCTGACTGTATTTCTCCCTTATTGCAGGTAAATTGGAATTCTGACTGTTACAGCAAAGCTCATGGAGTGCCTTGACACAGTCATGCAAATCAGACGGCCGGTAAAGTGTGTAATGCCCCAAGGTAGAATTCTGTTCCAAAACAAATGCAGTACTGAACTATGATTTATGGGCATTTTAGAAGAGTAAAAAAAAAGGGGGGGTTTTGATAACCCTATCAAGTAGAACAAATTACATAATACATTATCACAAACATACCCAAGGTCTTTTTGAAGGGAGCAATATATATTTTGCTAAGAAAATTGCTGAAGCAGCTATTAGTGATGGGGCATAACACAGCATACTATACTCTAGGAGAGAGAGCTCTGCAATGTAGTTGGCCATGCACTCTAGCTGCAATGATGGAACCTAGGAAATTGGAAGATAAGACAAATAACAAATATGATAGTTACTAACGGTAAGCATCTTAACAATTACATCACAAAGGCACATGAAACAGCATAGATTACAAAATTTATCAATGTGAGTGATGCTAATGATTGCTGCTATTCAATCTTTTACTGTAGTGGAATGTATAAACTTGAATAATGAAATGTGATTTTTTCCAACACAAATATCAAATGTACGTGGTGCTAGGATATTTAACAGTAAAGGACTCTACCACCATGACCAAAAAGAGGGAGAAAAAAAGAGCATCATTCAAAACAGCACACAATGAAGGAATGGCTTAAAGCCAAAATACATGATACTCTAGTACAAGACAGATACCTCATTGATCCCTTGAGCAGCACGAACAAACCGCCTTCATGTAATATCAACAAAGAACAGGTCACTACCCAGAGAAGCATAACTGAGAACCACACAACATCTTTAATAAAAAACAAAAGGCTGACCATTACCTTAAAAAACTTTTAGCTGTTGGGGCTGTCATCTCAAACTTCAAGTAGTTCAAAACAGAAGACTCCATTTGCAAAACCTGAAGCAATTAAATTGCTCAGTGCTTGTGTAGGTTAGAACTTAGAAAGAACAGAAATAATTTAAAGAATCATCTAAAAAGCATGCTTCAAACAAAGGAGGATAGAACCAAACCTCCTCTTTGAAGTATGTGTTATCAGTTATATAACAAAACTCTTCAACCTGTGGTGCACAGATCTCCTCATATTTGCTGGCAATATAATTAATTTTGTTATTATTATCCATGTCATAATACTAAAAACATTTTGGAGAGATATCATGATGAAGAAGAAATGAACACAAAAGGGTTTAAATGTTTTATCTTACGCAGCAATCATCATGCTAGCAACACCAAGCAATTGTAGTTGTTGCCGATTCATCACATTCCCAGAGAGATACCGATCTATGTAGTTGACAGTCAAATATAATGTGTCAGGGACGAGCCTGTACTCTTCCGCAACCTGCAGTTGTAATTAGAGGTTAAGTTTACGTACTTACGTTACGATAAGGATAATGATATTGCTAAGAAAGATTATCATAATCCCTAGGAATACCCCACTTTTCAAGGTAAAAAGTAGTTGTTAATTCACCTCCACAAGCCAATCAATCAAAATCGAACGCATGCTGGCATTAATATCCTTCTGAGTCCTCTCCATGAAGTCTGTGGAAGGCCTTTTCTTTGCCTAAAACCCCAGAAAACAACATAAATCACATAAAAAAGAATGAGAGATTAAGAACCAAATCTTAGAAATTAAATCCAAAAATAATAATACAAAGCTGTAGTTCTCTCAAAAAGTTTTAATCATACAATAGAAAACTCTGCAAGAAAGTCTTCAGAATCATATAAAATATATATTATAACAACTTTAATGTAAAAGAGATGTTAAACCTCAGATGCACGCAAGTGCTTGTAAATATCACAAGCAATGGTTGCACAAAACTGTGGATCCATAATGTTGTCATCAACATTAACGATTTTATCATCTGTGTCCATCGCCACTAGTATATCTCTATTGCAGATATCCCCTGTGATCAAAACAAGAAAAACTATATTAGCAAGGTGAGGAGCAAAAATTACTTAGTTTTGCGGTCAAGGAAAGCTAAACATTATACTGGAGTACGCAGTCCATGAAAGTAAAACATATCATGACCCATGTTTTTATGGCTAAAATATACGTGATGGATATGAAAATAACATTAGATGATTAATCAATGTATAATAAAGCAAAGGAAGAAACTAAAACAATGACAACAAACAAAACGGACGAAGAAAATTTAATCTGTTAGAAGAGAAAACCTGCTGGTTCCAGAGGCTCTGAAATGCAAAGATTGCTAAATGTCTTCCTCTCGATAGAATTAACTGATGAAACATCATGATTGTCCACATATTCAACATCTGGACTCTTGAAAGAATCACAAGTAGACATAGTCTCATCCATAGAAACTGAAACTTCATCCGATCGACTTGGAGAGACATCCATGTTGCATGGGACAGGAAGGGCAGTAATCCTAGATACAGTATCATCCCTTCTTGGGAAAGATGAATCCGTATGAGAAACTACACTTGATTTTGCATTCAACGATGCAGGCAAAGTATTTCCAGAGAGGCGTGTACTATGAACGCTAGTAGAAGATGCCTTTTTTGCCTTGACAATTTTTGCTGCACATGGAACCTTCAAGCATGCAATTTAGTTTGTCATTCTCTCAAATATTAGGACAAGTATACCGGCAAAGCTGGAATTAAGCTCAAAACAAAAACATATTCTGCAGTCTTAACATCAATATATTGTGAAACATTGAAGTGCACAATAGTACAATACTTCAGTCAAGGCAAAAACATTGAAGTGCACAATAAAACAATACTTCAGTCAGAGGGCATTTGGAAACAGCAATGGAATGATATCTTCCCAATTTGTTTTCCATAAATCATTTGAAAGCACACGTCCATAAATGAGAGAACTAAATAAATAACTACAAATAAAATAAGAGCGATCATTTGAAGAATAAATGGAGTCATCACTAAAAAATAAGAAAAAAGAAAAGAAAAAAGAAAAAAGAAAAAGAAAGAAATGGCATCATCTCTTAGAATCCAGTTGATGTGAGTTACAGTCTATTTATATGCTAGAAGGTAATTAAAAAAAAAATGGAAGGATTTAATTATCAAACAATGTTTCAAATCCCTCCTTTCCAATCATATAAAATATAAATACCTGCATATACCTAAAATTATCAGAACTCACTTTCCAATCCAAGTTTCATGATGACCTCTGAAACTGTTAGTCAGCCCATACCTTTATATATTATTAAGATTAAGATTAACAATGAAGATGCATTGTGTGTGAAGATACATTGTGTGGAAAATCACACAATGCATAACATCTAAAGATACTTTTTTACTGTACATTAATACGTTTAATTTTTTGTTTTCCGTCTTCCTGTAGTGCTCATTTCTCGTAAATTCCCCAAACATTTTCAATTTTTTTGATAAAACAGAATGAATTTCAAAGAAAGTCAACCAAATGAAAACAGCATCATTTAAAAGCATCAAAACCCAATTGGAATCCTTCAAAAAAAAAAAAAAAAAAAAATACCCATAAATAAATAAGTCATGCACATATCAGGCTAGATAATTGCTTGATTGATGTACGGTATTTTTCTTCATTTGAACTTAATTCCAGCTGTAATTAGTCAGCTCCTTATTCTGAGGAGATCCTCGGTCTGTTAGGAGTAATTCTTGGTATTGATTATGAGGGATCTTTGGGGTTTGATTGTGGAGAAATTCTATAAATCGTAATCAGAGAAGGGAAGAAGAAAGGCAGAGAAGAAAATTATCCCCAATAAATAATAATAAACTATCTTTTTCTTCCATTAATTCCTTGAGGTCCTATCACTCTGTTTGGTTGACAAGAAAACAGAGGAAAAGAAAATAACATAAATTTTTTTTAATTTTAATCTTTCGTTCTATCTTGTTTTGGTTTCCCAAAAAAATAAATAAATAAATAAATAACTGAAAAACTCAGCACAGCTATAACAGATATAAAATACCCACAAATCATACATTGAAAAATATTTAAATTTAAACAAGACTATACCCCAAATTCACCAAACAGATACATAAATTTATAACGGCGGATCATTTAAATTGAAGAATATTTATACGAATTGAATACTGACCATAGTCCGTGAAACAGCTGAGCTTCGCCCGCCATTCTGAGAAGCACTCTTCTGATTAGTTAGGTTACTGAGAGGCGGTCGCTTCTTCGCCAAATGCACCGGCACCGGCACCGCCGTAACCTTGCCGTGATTCTCTGCTGACGACGATGAGGCGTGCCGTTTGGCCAAAGTAGACGATGAAGATGATGAAAATGATGAACGGCGATTCTGTGACGACGACATATTCAGGTTTAAAAACCTAGCCCCAGTTTAGCTCCAAGACGGCAAGAACAACCTCTCTGTTTCAGCCTTCTTTACAGTTCAAGAACTAGAGAGAGAGAGAGAGAGAGAGAGAGAGAGAGATCTTAGTGAAAGATTGAATCTTCGCCGAAATCAGGGTTTGGGTTTGCTATTGAATTCATGGATTTTGAAGGATTTTGAAGGATTTTTCAGAGGTTTTTAGAGAGAGAGTAGAGAGTAGAGAGGGAGAGTGTGTGCGCGTTAAATATTTGATAAAGATACTTTTGAGGAAAGGGATGGTTTGAATTGGGAGAGATCCTGACCGTCTGATCAACTCGGTAATCGTTAGGAGCGGACAGGAGTGGGGCCCACATCTCTCTCTAAAGTCCACATATCTCTAGTTTTGAATTGTATTTATCTGGCATCCCAATATTTAAAATGAATGACCAATCAGGTGGCTTAGAGGAATGTAAGTTGTCTGGTCAAAGGTGGGTAGCTTTATATTTGTCATTCGTTTTGTGAAATTCTAGTGGCAGGTCATATGTATTCAAAATCACAGGCCGTGATGTTAGACCCTTAGTTTTGATTTTGAATTTGAATTTAAAACGGTCACTGGATCTCTAGGGCGAGGGCCACATCCTTTGTTGTCAGTGTAACCAATCTGACGATGCAGGATGAATGTTTACTTGCTTGACCCCACCACTTCACAATCTCCTACCTACTCCTTTGCATGACAACATTAGCGCTATTTAACCTTGGATGGATAGATTAGTGTTGCAACAAGCAGGATTAACGGCTTACTAAGTTCTTTGTCCTGTGCTCCCACTAGCTACTAATATCTGAAGTCACGGACTACAAGGCGTAAGCCTTATTTCGGAAATTTTGTTCAGGGTGTAGAATTTAGTATGGAGAGCGCAAGTTGGCCCAAGACACATGTATAGCAAAAAAAAAAAACAAAAAAAAAAAAACATTAGTGCTATTTGTCAAGTTAAATAAATGAAATATCTAATTGATAAATTACATAAAATTAATTTGAAATTTATGTCCGATTTTACTGTAAATTAGTTCTTTAAAGTATTGATAGATTTCATGGGTACCAAATTTTTCTGCAATGTTGATTTTTTTTTTTTTTTTAAATGCTACTTTAAAAGATTGGAGGAATAAAATTGACGTTATAGAAAATTGGAGGATAAAATCAATACTACAAGAACTGATTTGAGTCAATTTAATATAAAGAGTACTAATGTGAAATATAATACTCCGTATACTACTTTAGGAACTGATTGGATTGGATTCAATTTAAAGTAAAAAGAATAGAGTGAAATATGACCTAACTTGGGGAATGTTTTATATAATTTACTAAAATTATAATATAATAATTACATTAGTTATAATTTGAATATATATAATATCAAAAAATAATATGATATCTATGGCAAGTCACGGTAACTACTACTTTTTTTATTACCATTTCAATTTAATTCAATAATTTTTATAGCATACCATGACACACATCTTCAAAATAAGCACTGAGATCGAAACTTGAAGAACAATAAACCTTTTTCTGTTGTCAAAATTGCGACAAATAATATTACTCTTACTCATTTGTCACATTATATATATATATATATATATATATATATTCAAAAATAGAGTCTTAACAGAAAAACTACAGCAACATCCATACCATGGTGGGGTACTCTTTGAAAATATTTCTAGCAGCATCAAAACCAAAAGAGGAAAAGAAAGACCATGGGAAGAATAATTCTGTACACAAATTGAACAATTGGCATTAGAATATCGATATCGATTGTACAAGATTATAACTTGGTGAACTTATTGTGTTCAACAAGACAGTGGATGGAAAAGCCGCCTGGTACTCAAACAGTAAGCACAAATTATAAAGTGTCAAAATTCCAAAAATAAGATATGGGGAAAAATGGGTTACATCACTTGGAAGTTGGGACAAACAAGCAGCAAATGGCAAATGTAACGAGGCCAATCCAACGGAGAGCATTGGAAAAATGATGCAAACATCTAGTTGCTTAGATCATGGAAGAACTCCTGAGGTATTGAAGGAGGGCAATACTTCTTCGCCACAAATTTGTACTGATGCAGAAAAATACAAGTCAGTTTAGATTAGGACAATCAAATTTCAACAAAAAATGACATAGGTTTTGAGCATGATCAGAGTGTTCAGCATGGAAGCTGCGACCACCCTGCATAAACTAAACCAGTAATTAATTACTATGTCAGGAAGTCATATTATTGCTCACGTGGTTAACCAAATCATGGTCATATGCATGTCATGTGAATTTTCTGATATAGTTAAATGTCATTGGTCTGTTCAATGTGGAGGTGTGGCTGTTAAATGTCATATGCACACTCACAAATGAAATGTAGAACAGAAAGAACTGGTTCCATTTTCCTGGGATGTCCAAACAACCTCCTAATTTTGTTGGGGTGATTGATAGTCGAAAACTATTTGATAAATCCTTCTTGTACTTGAAAACCGCTTCAGTATAATTTGTAAAATATTTAAAACTTCAAATCCGATCCGCATGCAAACTTCAGGTTTTCTATTTAATTTTCAGTTTCTGTCCTCAGGTTCCTCACCAATTATAATATGTCACATAACAGCAAATTGCTTTTAAATACAATCCTAGCATACCATTCCAGGGGGACTTTCTATATAAATTTCCCGAATCGCCTTGGATACATCACACCGTTCTATCAAAATTTACAATCAATGGAAGCCCAGGAAAAATAACTGAAATTTGTGTATGAATTACTGGTTTAGAACATCTGAGGACCCACACACACACACAAACTGAAAAGGAAACCAGATAATACAAACTGAAGAGAGAGAGAGAGAGTCTGCTTACCTTATGCTGACTGTATTTCTCCCTAATTGCAGGAAAAGCAGAACTATGGCTGTTACAACAGAGGCCATGTAGTGCCTTAACACAGTCACGTAAATCAGAGGGCTGATAAAGTGTGTAATGCCTCAAGGTAGAATTCTGTACCAAAACAAATACAGGATTAAAGTACATTACATGGGCAAATCAGAAGAGATGGAATAACAAAATGTCTCAGCAACAAGAAACATATGTCTAATCCTTTTTTGCACACTTACCCAGGGTCTCTTTGAAGGAAGAAGTATAAATTTGGCCAAGAAAGTTGCAGAAGCAGCTATTAGTGATGAGGAATAACGAAGCATGCTGTACTCTAAGAGTGATAGCTCTGCAAGGTAGTTGGCCAAACACTCCAACTGCATGGATGGAACCTGGAAAAGTAGCGAAGATGTAACCGCTACAAAATATCAAAGTCTTCAAAACAGCCAATATGACAGGTTGGGAATACATATCTCAGTACTGTGATTAAATTTTAAAGGAAATTGATACCATAAACATGATGGCATCAATGATTGCAGTGACCGCTATAATGGCCATTTCCAATACTTTTACTATCCAGTGTCAAATTGAATAAAATTTGTTGACTCTTTTAACTCAATATTAGTTAGATTATTGTCATTACAGCGTTTAACAGCCAAAAAAAAAAAAAATCACTTTATGACTGAAACAATATGTATAAAACCTCATATGCAATGAAGGAATGACATAAGACTGAACCACAACTAAGTAATCTAGTCCAAGATCAATACCTCATTGATCCCTTGAGCAGCACGAACAAATTGCCTTATCATTGAGTTAATAAAAAGTCAATACCCAAAGCAACATATATGATTTGCAATACATTCGATAAGAATTAGAGGGCTAGTCATTACCTCAAAAAACATTTAGCTGTTGGGGCTGTCATTTCAAACTTTAAGTAATTCAACACTGCAGATTCCATTTGCAACACCTGTGGCAGTTAGATTCCTCAATGTTTATGCAAGTTAGGAGAAGTAGAACAATTCAAAAAGGCATCCAGGAGTGCACAACTCAGTAAACAATGATAAAAGCCTAACCTCCTCCTTGAAATATGTATTATCAGTAATATAACAGAATTCTTCCACCTGGGGCGCACAAATCTCTTCATATTTACTGCAAATATTAACACTTCCAAGTCAGTATCCATATTCCTTTTCTTCGAAGAGATACCAAGGGAGAGAAATCAACAAGAATAAACAACAAGAAAATGTTGAATCTTACGCTGCAATCATCATGCAAGCAACCCCAAGTAATTGCAGCCGTTGCTTATTCATCATATTACCCGAAAGAAAACGATCTATGTAGTTAACTGTCAAAAATAGTGTATCAGGTACAAGCCTGTACTCTTCACCAACCTACAGTCGAAATTAAAGTAAAGATCACTGGATACAAGATATAAGTGCACTCTTACAAAGGTTACTACAAGAGAGCTTGATGATATTGCTCTGAGGATTTTATAATTCGAAGGAAAAACACTAATCAAGATAAGAAGTGATTGGATTATAAAAATCCCCTCTGGCAATGTCATCCAACATAGTTTACCTCCACGAGCCAATCAATCAGTATCGCACGCATGCTGGAATTAATGTCTTTCTGAATCCTTTCCATGAAATCTGTTGAAGGCCTTTTCCTTGTCTGAAAACCCCAGCAATTATCATATGAAGCCAAAGTGAAAGAAGTGAGAACCAAGATTTGGAAGTTAAAATGCAGTAAACATATACACAAGACAGTAACCTCATGACATCTCAAAAACGTCTCCTCATATGATAGGCAACAATGCAAGTGAAACTACCATAGTCTATTTATTCTATGTGAATGGGAGCTCAGTTATGTCCATGCAAAACCAATAAAAACATGTTCCCTCCAACTAATCCTAGAAAGGATCTAACATTCCCACAACCAGCACTAGCAAGATTCCAACAAACAGATTTGTGATTCGTGTTGGTCCCACATTTCATCTAAATATTGTGATTCAAATTAACAAAAGGATCGCACAACCCTCTATTTCTTGTTCCATATACTTTTGTATAATTTCACAAACTGACAGATTGCCCCAGATTTTTTCAATTTATTAGAAGGGAAAATATCTCTTGTAGTGGCAAAAATACTAGGTCTCTGATGGAACCCACTTCAATCATCCACTCACTCATTAATTTCACTCTAAGTGAGTTAATCACCTAAATTTCATATTGCTATAAAGTGCATTAGCAGTTAATATAAACAAAATTGATAACTAATGAAGATCTTATTAGGAAAATACCTTAATGCAGACTGACTTGATTGAAGATTATAATGAACTCTATTAACCTTTTAAAGTCAAAGCTATGCGAAAGAAAACTTCACACGATTGCCACTTTAGTAACCAAATTTTGCAAACCGAATAATAATGTCCTATTCCAACCTACTAAAACATGTTTGCTTGCAATATGTTTCAATTTGAAATCTCTAATGCTAGTAACTTTCTAACAAAGTTGAGAATATTTTCAAGACATGCAATAAATGAATAAGGAAAGTGCATACTGATGAAGTGAACAATCTATGAGACAGATGGCATATTCATATTAGCATGAAGAAAGATGCTCAACCTCAGATGCACGCAAGTGATTGTAGATGTCACAAGCAATGGTAGCACAAAACTGTGGGTCCATGAAATTTTTATCAATATTAACAACTCTGTCAGTTGTTTCCATCTCCATAAGTATATCCCTCTTGCAGATATTCCCTAAAATCAAAAGAACAGAAACTAAATTTATAAGGACAAAAGAAATTTTTTTACTGTTGTACTGATGCACTCCATGAAAGCAAAATATTATGGTCCTCATTTATGTGGCCAATCTTTCAATGGCGTCTAAGAAAGTTAATAAAAAAAGCTATTAACAGATAAACAACTAGACAAGAAACTCAAAGAGAAAGAGACGAGTGACGTGGACAGGGAAAATTGATATTTGTTAGAAGAAGACACCTGCTGTTTCCGCATGCTCTGAAATATAGAGACTTTTACATGCCTTCCTCTCAATAGATTTAACCGCTAAAGCATCAACACCATCTACATATTCAAATTCTGGACTCTTCAGGGAATTGCAAGTAGACATCGTCTCATCCAAAGAAACTGAACCGCTATCTGACTGACTTGGTGGGGTATCCATGCCGCTGGGGGCAGGAATGGCTGTAACAATAGCTGTTGGTCGATCACTTCTTGGGAAAGTTGTGTCCTTACAAGAAACAGAAACACTTGATTTCACATTCAAAGACACGGGCAAAGTATTCCCTGGGATGCCTGCATTATGAATGCAAGTAGAAGATCCCTTCTTCATCTTGGCAATTTTTGCTGTACATGGCACCTTCAAATATAAAATTCAGTTAATCTCAATCTCAAAAATCAGAAAATGTGGACCTATAAATCAGGAAATAAGCACAAAATAAATAACTCATATCCCATGTCAATATAAAATGATAGATCAAATTGCACATTATCATAGTGATTGAGTACTTAGGGGCAGTTAGACACCAAATTGAAATATTAAAAAGAAAAAAAAAAACCATTAGTTTTCCATGACACTTCCAAGCACACATCCAACCTTTGGAATGTAATCATTAGAAAGATAAGTGTAGTCATCACCAAATGACAATATGACGTAATAGCCTGACATCTTCTGACTTCTATAACTGCGTACAAAATGGAATGCTTTTGTTTATGAGTAATGTCAAATGACCCGTTGATTGTCAAAAACCATATCATAATTTTAGAAATGATCAAAAGAAGAAACGATATGCTGTTGAATGCATTTACAAAAAGTATATAAACAAATAATCATGGCACTACATTATTGCAGTTTCCTGGTGTTTAACAGGAGGACAGAGCTTTTAGAGGTAGCTGCTTTATTAGAGATGTGGTCACAAGCACAAAGAGAGTGAGCCCTCATAGGAAATCAATATAAGAAGTTAAGAGCACCAGAGCGTATATACTCTATGAGTCTAAGGCATTGGGTGAAAGCCAGTTTCTTGGATTTGTAACAGGCCTGTTAACCTATCTTTCTCATCTATAACGCACACACACACACAAATATAATATTTTTCTTCTGCTCCATTTGTTTGATTGTTCTGCTTCTGCAAGTTCTCACAAGTTACTTATCACAAATCTCAGTGAGAAACTAAAAGGCAGAGATAAGACCTTCCAGCCCATAATATGCAGGAAGCAAAGACAGAACTTGTGGACCTTGTGGTGAACTTGATAAAATTTTGGAAAATTCAGAGTGGTTTTAATTATGCCTTCCACAAAAGTAACTCAGCTTTAGTCATTCGAATGATGTACATGTGGGGCTAATTTGGTATTAAAAAACACACACACACACACACACATTCATGAAATTCAAGTCAGGAAACTGAGAGATAATTCAAATGAATTATGAAATGGAATAAATTATTTAATAATTTCCAAATGCATTTAAGATGTGTTTGGTGGCACGGAAATGAAGCCTTGGAATTTGAAATTAAGGCCGAGTTCAATTCCACATATTTTCATTGGAAAATATAGTACCATTGGGTTTGGAATTGAAATTGAAACCTATAGACCTTAACCAAAAAAAAAAAAAAAAAAACAACCATAAGATTATTGAATTCCACGCATTTGGAATCTGAAATAAAATTTAATTCTGGAACAAGCGCAAATATTTCATAACATTTCATCCAATACTAAGATTTTTAAAGAAATTCAACAAATATCACTTACATGAATCAAAATGCAGTTAGATTCCCGATAAAATAATTAAAGAAAAAAAGAACAAGTTTTCAAGAAATAGGACGTGAATTGTCTAAAACACTGATATATGAATTGAAAACAAATACAAATTACAACACTCCATAGATGTTAAACTCAATACATAATTAATTAAACAAGATTATGCCCTAAAAACTCACTAGGGGAAATAGCGTAAGTTGATCATCTAATTCTCTCAACAACACAAAACTTGTAGAATAAATGTGATTGTGTGTGTAGACGTACCATAGTCTTTGATGCAACCGAGGTCCGCGGA
The DNA here is from genome assembly GCA_017140935.1 of Hamamelis virginiana. Taxonomy (NCBI): domain Eukaryota; kingdom Viridiplantae; phylum Streptophyta; class Magnoliopsida; order Saxifragales; family Hamamelidaceae; genus Hamamelis; species Hamamelis virginiana. The sequence goes on from JAESVK010001058.1 coordinate 709,877, forward strand.
GCATTCTGCGGGCCATTCCTCTGGTTCGATATGTTACTGAGAGCCGGTCGTTTCTTCGTCAAATGCGGCACGACCGCTGTATCCTTGCCGCCGGCGTTCTCCGACGTCGACCACCGCCTCACCAAATAAGTAGACGACGACGATGAAGAAACCGATGAACGGCGATTTTGGGTCGACATTTCGGGCAAACCCTAACCCGAATTCCTCTGCAACAAGAACTCTGTGGTTTAGCTTTTTTATTACTTGCAAATCAAGAAACTAAGCTTCAAAATACATATAATGGATTTGTATATATGTATGCATGTATGTATCATAGATTGTGAATTAAACATTGTTTTAAGAGAAAGAAACTGTGGGAAAATTTGGGTTTATGTGTGGGTTTTGGATCCAATGATTTTGAAGGTCTGTTGGAGGATTTTGGGCGAAGAGAGAGAGAGAGAGAGAGAGAGAGGAGGGGGGGTTTGGAATTATTTTAATATTTATTTAGAGCGGGGAAACAGATGATTGAAATGCTAAGAGATCATGACCGTCCTTTGTGATGGAAGGATCTTGATCGTCAGATCGACTCAGAAATCATTGGGATGTGAGATCC
>JAESVK010001059.1:0-29521 GCA_017140935.1 Hamamelis virginiana
TCTCTCTCTATCTTCTTCTCCTCTGTATTTCTTTATGGTATCAGAGCCCTAAAGACTTGCGTCATCAAAATCTACAGTTCTAACTCCATTGATAATCAGCTATGTCACTTGATCCCCTTCAATTTCTTATCTCAAACCTAAACTCAATTGTCACTATTAAACTTGATTCCACAAATTACTTGATTTGGAAAGCACAGATCAGTGGAATTCTTGAAGTCTACGATCTTCTTGGTTACGTCAATGGCACAATCTCTAAACCACCAGATCAGATTGCTTCAAATACAGAAGATACTTCTCAATTGATTCCAAATCCAAAGTTCTCAGAATGGATAAAGACAGATCGACACCTGAAAAGTGCAATCATCTCTACTGTTCACTATTCTCTACTACCCTATGTTGTGAATCTTCCACATGCTTTTGAGATCTGGAATGCTTTAGAGAAAAGATTGAATTCAGCATCAAGGTCAAACATTATGCAGCTACGAAATGACCTTCAAAGAGTTAAGAAAGATGCTACTAAGACTATGAAAGTATATCTTGATGAAGTGAAGAACATCACAGACAAACTTGCTGCAGCATCATCAGCTGTTCATGAAGAAGAAATTGTTCTTATCATTTTGAAAGGACTTCCACGAGAGTATACATCTTTCAAAACAGCCATACGAACAAGAGAATCACCAATTACAGCAGAGGAACTAACAAATCTGTTGCTAAGTGAAGAAATTAATCTTTCAATGGAGGAGCTTGAACTGAATTCACAAACTGATGTAACCACAACCCTTACTGCTCAGAAGGGACAATATCAGAGGCATCAAGGCAACTATCAAGGCAATTATCAGAACTACAGAGGCAATTTCAGAGGAAGAAGAGGCCAGAATAGAGGAAGAGGCAGTTTTAATCGAGGAAATAGTGGCAGAGGTCAGATCTCAAATTATGATACTCAAGCAGTAATTTGCCAAATTTGCAATAAGCCACGGCATAGTGCAAAAGATTGCTGGTATAGAACAGATCTAAATTTTCAATCCTCACCTCAACTTCAAGCCCACTTTACTTCAAATGAAACTCAAACTCAAGATTGTTTACCTTCAAATGAAACTCAAGCACTGATTGCTTCCAATGAAACTCCACGTAATGCTGAGTGGTTCTTTGACTCTGGAGCTACTAATCACATTACCTCCAACATGAAGAATTTACAACAAGTGAGGCCTTATCATGGTGATCAAAAGGTAGCAGTTGGTAATGGTAAGCAGTTGAACATTGAGCATAAAGGAGATGGAATACTTCCAACACCTACAAGTCAATTTCTGATGAAAGACATTTTACATGTTCCAAATATCTCAGCAAATTTACTTTCAGTCCATAAGTTTGCTCAAGAGAATAATTGTGTCATTTCCTTCTCTGCATCTGAATTTGTTGTGAAGGACATCAACTCAGGGCAGGTTCTTTTTCGAGGGGGCAGTAAAAATGGCCTCTATCCAGTACCCAGTGTCACCAAATCATTCTCGTTACCATCAGTTTCAGTTTCAGCCTTTCAAACCTCTGTTGGAACTTGGCATAACAGACTTGGTCACCCATCCAGCCAATCTTTGAAACATCTTCATGGTCAGCTTAATGTTTCCTCATCCTCAATTGACAATAAACTATTTTGTGAAAGTTGTAAAGTCAGTAAGAGTCATAGACTTCCATTTTCAAAATCTGTTTCTGAAAGTCATGTTCCTTTGGCTCTTATTCATATTGATGTATGGGGACCCTCATCCATTGACTCCATCAATGGTTTTCGATATTATATTGTTTTCATTGATGATTTCTCTAGGTTTTGTTGGATATATCCATTACTCTATAAATCTGATGCTCCCAGAATCTTTGAACAGTTTAGAGTCCTAGTTGAAAATCAAATTTCAACCAAAATCAAGATCATAAGAACTGATGGAGGAGGAGAATTTGTTAACTCTCATATGAAGTCAATTGTCTTGAGAAATGGTATTCATCATCAGTTAACTTGTCCTCATACCCCTCAGCAAAATGGTATGGCTGAGAGAAAACATAGGCACTTATTGGAAGTAACAAGGACCCTTCTTAACACTGCCTCTATGCCCTTTCACTATTGGATAGAAGCCCTTGGTACTGCAGCCTTTCTTATTAATAGACTCCCTACATCTGTCCTGAACAATTCATCTCCCATGAAAGACTTTATCATACTCTACCAGACTATACTCTGTTAAGGACATTTGGATGCCTATGCTTTCCTTGGTTGAAACCTTATACTACTCATAAACTACAACCTCGATCCAAACCTTGTTGTTTCATTGGCTATGACTCCCAAACTAAAGGTTATAAGTGCCTGGATTTACAGACTAATAGAATTTATATCTCAAGACATGTTACTTTTAATGAGAATCAGTTTCCTTTTGCTTCTGAGACAATTCCACAAAATGATGCTTCTAATTCACAATCTGCAACTCCTCTATCTACATTCCACCATCCTATAATGCAGTCTCCTCCCCTTGTCTCCTCTTCCTCTTCTTTGTCCATACCTCCTCCAAGCTCTTCTGACTCTCATGTCTCTCCTACAAATTTAGCCCCACCTTCTCCTCAATCTTTTTCCATCAATAATTCCTTACTTCCAGTTAATCAGTCCGATCTCTTATCTCCTGTACAAGAATCCACCAGTTCACTCAATACTCATCCTATGACTACAAGGTCCAAGGCAGGAATTTTTAAACCCAGACATCCTCTATCTCTCACAGCTACTCTTCAAAAACCCCCTGTTGAACCTACATGCTTCACTCAGGCATCTAAATCTGCCCCTTGGAAAACTACTATGCAAACTGAGTTTGATGCTCTTATACAACAAGGTACATGGACTTTGGTTTCACCTCCACAAGGTAAAAATATTGTTGGCTGCAAGTGGATTTTTAAACTGAAAACTCATGCTGATGGTAAGATTGCTCGATATAAAGCTCGCCTTGTTGCTCAAGGCTACAAGCAAGAGTATGGCCTTGATTACACAGAGACTTTCAGTCCTGTAGTTAAGCAACCCACAATCAGAATTGTCCTGTCTTTAGCTCTTCACTATCAGTGGGAAATCAAGCAGTTGGATGTTTCTAATGCCTTTTTACATGGTGCTCTCTCTGATGAGGTATATATGACTCAACCTCATGGTTTTATTGATGATCAGTTCCCTCACTTTGTGTGTAAATTGAACAAAGCACTTTATGGTTTGAAACAAGCTCCCAGAGCTTGGTTTGAGACTTTTTCCTCTTACTTGCTTCAACAATGCCAGTTTACAGCAAGTCAAGCAGACCCTTCTCTGTTTATCAGAAGTTCTCATGGTGATATTACTCTTCTCCTCATATATGTGGATGACATTCTCATCACAGGATCTAATACCAAGCTCATCACTAACTTGGTTTCTTCCCTGAGTCATCAATTTCTCATGAAAGACCTTGGACATTTAAATTACTTTCTTGGAATAGAAGTTCACAAGTCTGATGGTAACATGCATCTTTCCCAGTCAAAGTATGCTCTAGAGGTTCTTAACAGGGCTGGGATGATTGACTGCAAACCTGCTCCTACTCCATATAATTCTAAGTCTTCTTCTCCTGATGCCACTCCATTTGCAGACCCTGCTCTATATCGTAGCATTGTTGGTAGCTTGCAATACATGACTCTCACAAGACCAAATCTTTCCTTTGCTGTAAATCAAGCTTGTCAACATATGCACAGCCCACTAAATCACCACTTTGCTGCTGTTAAACGTATTTTAAGGTACATTAAAGGTACACTTCATCATGGTCTATCATTTCAAGCTTCCCCATGTGTACTTGAAGCTTACTCCGATGCCGATTGGGCTGGTGATTCATCTGATAGGCGTTCCACTTCTGGCCTATGCGTTTATTTGGGCTCCAATCTTATTTCATGGACAGCAAAGAAACAACCTACAGTTGCTAGGTCCTCCACTGAGGCTGAATATAGAGCTTTAGCTCAAACTACTGCTGAGTTGTGCTGGATTCAAACTTTACTTCGAGAAATTCATATTCAACTTCCTTCTGCTCCCACCTTATGGTGTGACAACAAAAGTGCCATCTCGCTTGCAGCCAATCCTGTGTTTCACTCTTGTACCAAGCATATTGAGGTGGATTATCACTTCATTCGTGAAAAGGTTCTACAGAATGTCCTCATCATCAAATATGTTTCCTCCTCTGATCAATATGCTGATGTCTTCACTAAGGCCTTACCTACTGCTCGGTTTAATTTTCTTGTCACCAAGCTTCTGGTGCAACCAAGCCCCATTAGCTTGAGGGGGAATGTTAAAGATAAGGGACTGATGGTCAATTAGTTAGATTTGTTAGAGTTAAACTGATTCTATTAGAGAAGGTTAACTGATTCTGTTAGAGAAGTTAGAAGAGCATGGTCTTTTATGTTTTCTTATAAATACTCTACGTTTGTAATCTTTTTATAATAAGAAGAATATCACTTTCTCTCTCTCTCTCTCTCTCTCTCTCTCTCTCTCTCTCTCTTCTTCTCCTCTGTATTTCTTTAATTGATCTAGAGATAAGAATTTAACATTAACCGACCTTAGCACAAATAATGCAAGGATAATTATAATTTACGAAAAATAAAATTTTATGTGGTTTTGTTTGAATTTTTAATTTGTGGTTGTGATTTTTCATTTTTGTCGGACTGTAGATATGACATTAAACAAGAATCAACGTTATTAAGAACCCATAATCCATTCTCGGTATGTCGGCTATAATCCCCTACAGTAATTTTTGTTCTATTTTAGATTTTGGACATATAGTAAAAGCATGGGCAAAGCAACATTCTTATTATTAAAAATTCAATTTAAGTATATTGATAATTGAAATTTGTTAGCTAATTATGTATACATATACAGAGATGCTATTATTAGGTCGACCTGATGTAAAGTTGTGTCAGGTCACCTCCATATGGCCAGTTTCAAATGAGATTTTGTAAAACTGACTGTTAGATTAGATATCCATCTTCTATATGTCATGCCTGCAAAAAATCACAGTAATCCAACAGTTAGTTTTTAAAAAATATCATTGTAAAAATATGCAACTTGTTTGTTCTTTAAAATATCACTATTTTTTTAGATTTTTCAAAAACCAACAGTCGGATCGCTGTGATTTTTTGCAAGCATAACATACATAAGAGAAATATCTAATCTAACGGTTAGTTTTAGAAAATTTCTTCTGAAACTGGCCATATTTGCATCAGGTCACCTCCGTATGTTCAGTTTCAAATGAGATTTTATAAAATTGACCGTTGCTCCCTTGTCCCGTACAAATTTGTTAGCTCATTTATCAAAATTTTTCCTCCACTTTCAACTTTATATCTTTTATTTCTCAAAAAGAGTTTATGTTAACTTTTTCTAAAATCACTTTTGAATAACTATCTCTTCACACAATTTTTTAAAATTGTGTTCAAATTATGTTTTCATCTATTAAAATTTATATACTAAAAGTTATTGTGGCAAAAGTTTAAACTTCCTAACTTTTGACACAACCACTTATTGTATGAAAATTTTGCCAACATCCTATCCTATCTCAAGTTATCTAAAAGTGATTATCACTACATCTCTTAAATCAAGTAAAATTTTGAGTTCCAAAAGTGAGTTTAGAAAAATCTAATGCGAATGGGGCCCTAATTATATTGCTTCTTACAAGATGAATAATAAAATAATTATCAATAAAAAAATTACCCTCAAAGCGAATTCCTGACTTCGACCCTGAGTAAAAGATCAAGAGGATTTTTTTTTTTTCTTTTCTATTATTGGGGATAAGAAAATGAAACATTAGCGTTGATCGAAAAAAGATGTGCAGTAAGATTATTCTGTGTGATTTGAGCAGCAGTGTACTAAGATACAAATCACTTGTCACATGATAGCACGTGGTGGGTGGCCGGTTTGTATGGACGAGTTTGGCAAGCGTGCATATACTCCCCTTCCCCTACCTAAGCTACCACCGCATGGAATGATTAATTTTTTTGAGAAAAAGATTATATGAGTACTGATCGAGTTTCGTGCATATGTAGTTAATGTTGCCACAATAATCAATCCAAAAAATTACTGTTTAAATCAATTAATTTAGAGGAACGTACTGTAACAAATTACTATATATATATATATATATATAGATGGTACAATTATCACAGTGGTGCTTTCATGTTTGAGGCAAGAATTTCCAAAGTATGAAAGAATAAATTGGTTGAAAGGAAAACTAATGGAGTACGTATTTAATACTGATCACAAGATGGGGATAGGAACACGGACATGGCGTTGTCACAATTATTACACATTTTCTTCATTTAAGAATATATCCTACGTAACGCAATATTCACACGTCATTTTCTTCATGGCGGACGCGCTGAGCCACATAGCGGCTCTCCTAGGTTGTAGCCCAGGGTAGTTCCGCCAAAAAAGAAAAAAAAAATCTTCTATAGAGATAGGTAATATTAAATCCTGTTATATATACACATATTTAGTGTTTATTAGTTTTTTACTGTAACCCAATGTAATATTAAATCATGGCTTTGCCCTTGAGGCCTTGAGTATATATTTTTCTTGTATTTATAAGTTTTTATGCACTCACAGTATATAATAGACGAAGCTAGAAGCCTAGAATTAAGTGTACGTAGTATCAAAATTGTACCCCATGCATTGTCCATTTTTTTCCTACCTTATTACGTAATTAATCCGGACGAGTTTAGCTCGGTGATTAGGAATTTAATTGTTCGGGATAAAGGGTAAATTCGGGCATCCAAAGTTCGACTACCCTTGGTGTTGCTGTCCGGCCCTAATACGTACATGTGGCTTACGAATGCAAAGTTGCATGTATTCAGAATGGAAAATTCCATTCGTCCTCCCTTTCCGTCCTGTGACCAACTTGAAACAGGTATTTCGAGAAACCGACCGTTAGATTTGATGTTCCACTTATACTTATCATGAATGCAAAAAATCACATTGATCCAATAGTTGATTTTTTTTTTTTTTAATTTTGAAAAAAAATTGTAACAAATATTGAAAAAATCGTGAAAAACTAACCGTTGGATCAATATAATTTTTTGCATTCAAGATACGTATAAGTGAAGCATCAAATCTAATGGTCTATTTTTCAAAATAAATGTTACAAGTTGGTCAGGTGCACGAGGGAGGATGAAAAAGAAGGACAAAAAGGGAGGAAGAATAAAATTGTTGATTCGGAATTTACTTTGTAGGTGTGGGTCTAATTGGGCTCTACCTTCTAAGGGTTAATTCGACATCATAAATAATAATAATATATATAATAATAATTACGGACCCAATATTGTTTCTCATGTGTTATTGGAGTTTAATTTATTAGTATTAATGCTATGGGGATCAAATTTTAAACTAAATTTTTTAAACCAAATTAATAATATGATTGGATGTTAGTATAATAGAATTTCTACTTTCGTGCATTTCAACTTTAAAAAATTTAATCTTAAAATTTTTCCATTAATTAGTATATATTTTCTTTAATTTATTCATATACCCCTCTCATGGAGGGGAGAGATGACATTAACTAAAAGCTCGCGGGGGTTGGCTCTTTATATATTTTTTAAGACAACTGGAATCCTTTTCTATAAGGAAACAAAGGGCAATTAATTTTATTTGGCATCCATTATGAAAGTTAGGGCATTGTTGCCGACCTAAACCTAATGGTACGGTTATTGCTAGATTAGGTAAAGCTTTATTCTTAAGTCCCATTATGAGAGTTCGGATAGGTTCTTAGAGCATCTTCAATGGACTTGCATTGAGGATTGCCATTCCAAATTTGGAAGTCATGGCCAAAAAAAAAAAAAAGATACTACAATGGCCCACAAATTTGACAATGGTGTCAATACCTTCTATATTTGAGAAATATTTTGGCAATTGTCATCTAGCTCCTTCCAAATAATCCACGTACATCAGATTTTCATCCAATTTAAAACTTATTTGAACACAGTGGTGCCAAATATAAAAGCTTTTCATTGGAGCACACTAGTGCAAAATATAGGGGGAACTCCCATTTTGATATTGCAGCACTCCCAAATATGGAAATGGGAGGCTTAAATGGGAGCTCCCTACTAGAGATGCTCTTAGGGTATACAAAAAGGATAGTCTGTCCTGCTATCTTAAGGTTCGATAAGCTAGTAACAAAGAGATGCCATTAAACTACGAGACAAAGTAAATTGGTTAGCACTACCTCTCTCTTATATACATGAATGCTAAGGTCAGGTGTACCTGATGCAAGTTGTATTAGATGATCTCCTTTAGAGCTAGCTGCAGATCATTTTTTGCTAAACTAGCCGTTGGATTAGAAACTCTTCTTATGTATGCATGTCATGCCTGTCAAAAATCATAGTGATCCGACGGTCGGTTTTTGAAAAAATATACGGTGAAAAATAGTGACATTTTGAAGAACAAAAAAAATCACAGTTTTTCATTGGGACATTTTTAAAAAACCGACAGTCGGATCGCTGTGACTTTTGGTAGGTATAACATACATAAGAGGAGTATCTAATCCAACGGTCAATTTTTCAAAATATGATCCATATATCCCATATTTGTTAAAGATTCAAGTCTTTACATAAACTTATAATTACACTATAAGAAAATAACTTTCTAATAAAGCTCATAGTAGGCAAGGGCATGCACTGTTACTGATTTGAATTTATCCTCAATTACGTGTGACGTGTCAGACACGACATGGATTGGTTTTTGACACGTCATTAGTCTTTAATACCGCACTTTTCCCTCTCGACTCCTCTATTTTTTTTTTCTTCATTTTCTTTTTAATCTTATCTTATCAATAAAAGATTGAGCTAGAACTTTTAAAAATAATACAAATTAAATTAAAGATGCAATTTATTTTATGTATGTGATCCTACATAATATAATTATATGTATAAAAGGATATATTTTATTAACGTTGTATTCGATCATATCGTATTCTAAATTTTTAAAAATATAATCTACTATATTCATCCGGTAATGCTATATATCCCAAAAAATATATATATTTCCAAAAAATGTTTCAAATAAATCATAACTTTTTATTTATTTTCAAGAAAAATCATTCACTGTATTACTTTCGAAATAATTTAATTTTTTGGAATATATAGCATTTTTCACATCAATATATTTGTGGAGTGGCTGTATGTATCTTGGTGTCCAACACCTAACATGCAAGGTGATGGAAGAATTTCCAAGAGGTAGTGCAATTAATGGGTATCAATGCTGACTCAGATCAAACTCTAGAACGTAACAGCAGCATGATATTGGTCTCCTAGCGTTTACTTTGCCCACACCAAATTTGTTTTCGCCACCTCACAAACCAAACTGTCAAGCCTTCATAAGTTAGCTACCTAACGGTCATATCCCACATAAAAATTTCAAAACAAAACCCCATTCCTCCATGGTATATATTACCACTCGTCCTTCCCTTCCCCTCCATCAATCCACACATTTCCCTTCTCTAAACACCTCTTCTCTTCTCTCTCTCTCTCTCTCTCTCTCTCTCCCACAAGAAAATTAAGAAATGGGATCTGAAGCTCTTGTTCATGTCCTTCTTATCTCTTTCCCAGGCCAAGGCCATGTGAACCCTCTACTAAGACTAGGCAAGCGCCTAGCTGCTTTGGGCTTACTTGTCACCTTCTCAACACCCGAAACCACCGGGAAACAAATGCGAAAAGTCAGCAACGTCAGTGACCAACCTACTCCGGTTGGCGATGGCTACATCCGGTTCGAGTTCTTCGAAGACGGGTGGGAAGAAAACGAGCCTAGACGCCAAGACCTAGACTTGTACTTGCCTCAACTCGAGCTCGTCGGCAAAGAATTTTTTCCTCGTATGATCAAAAGACTAGCTGAAGAAGATCGTCCAGTTTCGTGCCTTATCAATAACCCATTCATTCCTTGGGTTTCTGATGTTGCTGATAGCCTTGGCCTTCCATGTGCTATGCTTTGGGTTCAATCTTGTGCTTGTTTTTCAGCTTATTATCATTATTACCATGGCATAGTCCCTTTCCCTTCAGAAGAAGAACTCGAAATCGATGTTCAATTGCCCTTAATGCCCCTTTTGAAGTATGATGAAGTCCCTAGTTTCTTGCACCCTACAACTCCTTATCCTTTCTTGAGAAGGGCTATTTTAGGGCAATACAGGAACCTTGATAAGCCCTTTTGTATATTAATGGAAGGGTTTTATGAGCTTGAGTCTGAAGTCATCGATTACATGTCGAAATTCTGTCCTATTAAGCCTGTTGGACCTTTATTCTTGAACCCAAAAGCCCAATCCTCGACCGTCCGAGGGGATTTAATGAAAGCTGATGATTGCATTGGGTGGCTAGACTCAAAGCCACCTTCATCTGTAGTCTACATCTCATTTGGTAGTGTGGTGTATTTGAAACAAGAGCAAATTGATGAATTTGCTTATGGGCTATTAGATTCTGGGATCTCATTTATTTGGGTAATGAAGCCACCTCACAAAGATGCTGGCCTAGAATTGCTTGTTCTCCCAGATGGGTTCTTAGAGAAAGTGGGAGATAATGGAAAAGTTTTGCAATGGAGTCCACAAGAACAAGTCCTAGCTCACCCGTCCGTCGCGTGTTTCGTGACTCATTGTGGGTGGAACTCCACGAATGAGGCGTTATCGTCCGGTATGCCGATCGTGGCGTTTCCTCAATGGGGTGATCAAGTGACGAATGCTAAGTACTTAGTTGATGTGTGGAAGGTTGGTGTTAGAATGTGCCGAGGTGAGGCTGAAAATAAGATAATTACACGTGATGAAGTGGTCAAGTGTTTGCTTGAGGCAGTGAAGGGTCCAAAGGCTGAGGAGATGAAGCAAAATGCATTGAAATTGAAGGCGGTGGCGCATGCGGCGGTGTCGGAAGGTGGCTCCTCTGACCGGAACTTGAAGGAGTTTGTTGTTGAGGTGAGGAGAAGGAGTGTTGAGATCACGTGCAAGTCAACAAATCCAACCCCCAATAAGGTTGTGGAAGCTGTGGAGTCTGTTGTACCCTTGGAGGGACACGCGTAAGGATTTGATTGGATGGGTTAGTTTGTTTGATTGATCTGGTGTTGGAATAACTGGGACACGTCACTCTTTTAATTAAGGAGTTATTTTAGTATTCACTTTTTTACTTTTCTTGTGTCTCTAGATCTCTACTGCATAAGAAAGGTGTCTTGTTGGACACTTGGGTTGTTTTTATTTGTATTTTATTTTTGTGAAATGCTATTCTAATTTTGTCCAGCTTCTAATTACTGTCCCTATGATTACTATATATCATTCATTATATCGCATGTATGGATTGACTTTGCATATGCTTTATTTTTAGCTTCTCTAAATGAGGAAATTATCGATCCCAAAGAAAATTAGGGTTTGAAATTGATCCCCATTTCCTTGCTAGCTTCAAAGCCAAGAACAAGTTTAGCGCCTTAATTCTCTTACAGAGAAGCATTGGAGCCAAATATGGGAGGAGCTGATAAATAAGGTGGCCTGGCCGGTAGGCCGGCCCCTATTCCTCATTGGTTAAGGTACGCACCCAAAAAAAAAAAATCACAAGCTAGCTAGGTATAGACTTTGAATTAGGTGTGGAAGAAAATTAGTTACAACAGAACTCAATAAATAGAGGGCATAACACCTACTATTTGTTAGCTAGGGCTTTGCTACTCTCACATAGAAATTAATTCTACTTCATATAATATAAAGTGAATTTCACTGGGATCTTTATCCAAATTAGTATTCCTGCTTTAGGACACCCTATACCTAATTGTTATGATGTAAAATTAATAGGGATGACAGGAGTTTGGGTAGCAGCTTACCAGCTCTGACAATGGCCAAACCCATAATGCTGGCAGAAATCAAAGTGTGTGCCATTGGCAGACCCATATAAAACTCAGACTGGTTGGGGCTGTTTTAATTACAAGTTAGACCCATATATAGAATGTGCTATTGGGGCAGCTATTGTTTTTCGTTTTTATTTTTTATTTTTACCGACATGGTGAATTCCATTATAAAGCGTAGTGAACTGTGTTTCCGGCATAGTGAACTGCATTTTCCGGCATAGTGAACTAAGGTTCCGGCGTAATTCCGGTATAGTGAACTCGGAATTCCGATGTAGTGAACTTGAGATTTGGTGTAGTGAACTCTATGTTGTGAGGAGAGTGCCGTTGAAAGTTGTTTGGGGAAAGGGGATATTTTTGTTCTTTTGGCATGAAAAATCTTTTGAGAGAACTTTTGGCATGAAAATATTTTAAATGATGACTTTTGGCCAATTCTCCCATATATCTTTATATATGGGTCTTTTATTTTCTCAGTTATTTATCTTATTAAGTCCAAAATATATAAAATTCCAGAATGGCCTGATTTAATTTGTATCGGAAATGATCATCCAGTTTTGTATGTGATCTTCCTATAAATTTGATTAAAAAAACAAATCAGAAAATGTTCTAATGTAAATGATGAGGAATTAACAAAAAATAATAATAATAATAATTAGTATATATAAATTTAGGCACAGTTTGATTTTATTTTTTTATAAGTACTTATTTACTTTTTTAAAAATTTGCAATATGTAATTTCTTAGAAAAATTTAAAAAAAATCAAATAAGTACTTATAAAAAATAAATCCAAACAGTGCCTTAATTTTTAAAATTGGCTTTTGAACAGAATTAGATTGCTTATATCAACTTCCTTAATTATTATTTTCAATGAGAAAGTGATGTTTGGACCTGATTTAAAATTTCTAAGGTGCTTGAGTTGGAATTATGGAGATATATATATACGCACGTACTCGAAGTTGAACTAAATTAATTTGTATTAAAAAGTCGTCATTAATAAATGGTACTATTTGGACCAGCTGGCCTACAGTGATTTGAAAGTGTTGTCTGTTGCGATAATCATGCACAAATTAATTTTTGTTAGGATCTTTGTTTTATTCTCGATCTCTAAATATATTGAACGAAACATTGTTTTCATATTTTCAATGAGAAAGTGATGTTTTGCCCCTTGGCTTCATTTCTTTTATTTATTTATTTATTTATTTATTTTCTGGTTTTTGGGCCAAGTCTCAGCTTCATAATTGAAGCATGGATTTTACATGCTTGGCATAGGGTTTGTGTTAGCAAAATTTCGATTTTTAAGAAAAATAAGCAAGCATTAATGAGCAAGTATTATATATAAATAAAAAACATATATATATAAACACATATATAAAAGCCAGAAATAATCATTTAAGGATCAGTCCTTAAATTAAGTTAAGGTCCACTCACTATCTTTTCCCATAAGATATGTATTTTGACGTTGGATTAGTTAATCTTCTCATGTATATCATGTCTGTCAAAAATTACAGTGATCTGACCATTGGTTTTCAAAATATAGTTCGTAAAATACTTTAATAGTATTTACCGTTGGATACTATAACAATTGTTTAACAGTTTGTATTTTGAAAATCGGCCGTTGGATCACAGTGATTTTTAGCATACATTACATACATAAGAAGATTATTTAATCCAACGGTCAGTTTTTCAAAATACCTATCATAATAATGACACCTTAAATTAGGATTAAGAACCCGTCCTTACTTGATCATTTCTGATATAAAAGTTTAGGGATAACATTAAGTACTTGTAGAATTAGAGTAAAATGGATGACATAAGTGTTTCTCAAATAGTACTGTGTAAACATAAAATACCTATCAAACTAAAGGAAAAAAAAAAATTCTAAAAGGCAATTATAAGATCAATTATATTTATAGTATTAAATGTTAAACAATTTGGAAGCAATATGTTCAGAAAATAAATATAATTGAAACGAATTTGTTAAGATAGATTAGTAATATGTAGAAACTAAGATAAAACAAAAAGTGAATGCATGCGTTCAAAAGATCGAAAATATAAGGGTCTGTTTACTTCATGAAATTTTTTTAAAAACAGTTTTTATTTTTCAGTTTTCAAATTTTAGAAGATGCATTTACTTTATAAAAATTAAAACCCTTTTCAAAATCTAAAAATAATATAAATGCATTTACTAAAACTATATATTATTTCTATATGTTTTACTATTTTTATTTTTTGGTTTTACAGTTGGTCTACATATTTTTTTCTATGTTCATAAACATTACCATGATATAATCCTTATTTTTTAGTTCTCGTAAAAAATACAAAAAACGTCTTTTAGATGTTTTCACATTTTCTTAAAAATTGAATTTATTTCTTGAAAATAGTTCTCATTTTTTATAAGTAAACACATTTTTAGGCCATTTTCTATTTTTATTGAAAATAAAAATAAAATTTACGAAATTTTCACGAAGTAAACAGACCCTAAGCAGTTCTAATTGAGGATATATATGATTATAGAAAATCGCTTAAGATGGATTAATGGACATTTTGTAACAAAGATTTAGAACTAGCTGTACCCGTAAAGAATGGTACAAAACTGAATGACAAAAAATAATTTTTTAATATAAAACGATTCAATATAGTTAAGATTAATGCTTTGTAGGAATACATGATAGTATATCCGTATATGTATAATTTCGACAAACAATATTGATGAGTTGAGCTTTGCAATGCTTTGTTTTTGGTTTTATTTTATTTTATTTTATTTTATTTTTTTGAGTTAATTGCACTTTTATACACTATATTTTGGTGCATTTCTCAATGTGGTCCATGTACTTTCTTTTTCTCAATTTTATATCCATACAATTTAACATTTTTCAATGAATGACAAATTAGAGATGAGTGTTAAGTAAGTGGACTTAAAGTTGACATGGATTAGGCCGTAACCATGTAAATCCTAGCTAGCAATCAGGCTGGAGATAAAAAGTTCATTCATCTAACCACTTATCCATTCGAACAACATATTTTTATCCGTTCAAATGGAGTCTTTGTCTCCAATCTATTTGCCATCTAAGATCCATAGGGCTACCGCCTAATCCACGTCGGTTTTCTGTCCACTTATTTAACTTCCGTCTCCAATTTGCCCTTTATTGAAAAATTTTAAATTATATGGATATGAAATTCAGAAAAATATATATATAGAGACCACATTAAAAAAATATACCCCAAAATACTATTGGGATTGTAGACAACCTTCAGCAGATTGCCCGAGTCCGCCCCTGCGTTGCACACTAGTGAATTGGTATTTTTGGCATTACATCTTTGATCCTTCAAATACAGTAGTGCGTGTAATTTTAGGGTTAAGACAATAAGAGATCAGAGGCCATCATTGCCAGAGTGAAGAAATTATGTCTAATTAATTTGTATTATAGTGAATTGGTGTGACTCCGGAGAACGTAGACAAATTGCCAAATCTCATATATTTTGTTTATTTATTTCTTTTTGTTGCACAATTTTCTATTTAAATAAAGTAAAGAAAAAGCATTTTTCTTTTCCACAACACATGCATGCAGGAAAGTAGGATAAATTAATGTGGTGTTTAATTAATTTGACAACGTCAAAAAATCATCATGCAGGCGTCTTAATCTTACAATTGGACTATTCCGGAAATTAATGTTATCTTTTTGTCATTTTATTCTAATCTTATCAATTTTTTTGCTGGCTCTAAGCTTATCTTATCATAGCCAAAAGTAATTCTCGAATCCACCTAACAATCACACCTTACTCTTCCGTTCTCCCTTCAACACCTAACAAAAATGGAGTTCCACTTACCCTCTTTTACACTACAACGTGTTGCCAAACACATCATTAATTAATTCCTTCTATCATATTTTCACTTACTCATTCACGTGAATTAATGTTAATCTCAATACGCATAAATATAATAATTAATATATAGTATGTCATGTCAATTATCATCGGCACTAATATATAAAGTACGTGAATGTATTTTATTTACTGTATGAAGAAATTAAATAATTGACAAAAATTTAAATATATTGAGAAAAATATTGCATATGAGTTATAGACATATTAGCAGTTTAGGATAAATACTGTATAAAAAAATAATAATAAATACATGCATGACACATTGATGCAATCGAAAACACGGGAGACCAACATGAAAACAGTCTATAATTCAGAGGAACAAAGTATAATTTTCCCTTTTAAAAAATTAATGAGAACGTAAGTTTAAAGATATATTTTTTAAAAAATTAATTGGAAGAGTAAGTAGAGCTATTATTTATAAAAATATAAAATTTACGTTCCGTTTGGCATCACACAAAATTAGAATATAATTGGTTTCAATAAAATAGAATAGAATATAGAATTGAATAGAATTGATTTCCTGTATTATGTACTCTTGTTAGTAATATTAATGAGTAGTTTAAAATAAGAGGTAGTATTGAAAGTCAACAGAAATGAACTTAAATAAAATCAATTCTAATCAAATCCTATGCAAAATTTGCAAATTCAATAGGCCGGTCCACGCAAAATTAGAATTGAAAATTAATTTTATTATAGTTTTATGACATTCGAAATAGAAATTTCGCATAAGATAGAATTATAAATCAATTTTAGCCTAGTTTTGAGTAAGCGCATAGCAAGATCTTTTTGACTTCTTCAAACTAATGTTACCTTCTTATTTTATTTTATTTTATTTTTTTAGACATAGGGTATCTTATACCTGCTTCGAATGAGATTTGGGCTCATACGAACTAGTTACATGAATGAAATAATTACTAACAAATCCCATCCATAAAGATAGTGAAGATGTCATGTTTCGATCCCGCCTGAACTATTTTGGTGAGTTAATTAATATATATTTTTTATTGATCTTAGGAAAGAACATCGAAAAAATTTTATTTTTAAGAAATAGTGAAGTAGAATCCTTACTTTCTCCCGTACAAATGGGGAAATATGCCACCAAAACTATAACGCTAGTAAAAATTAAATTCATCGTTAATCTGGTCTTTGAATGGATGACTAATGCTGGCCGGACTAAGCATCGAATGCATTGAAAAGGAGTCATGTTCAAAATAATGATGTAAAAAGAGAATTGTCAAGGTGACAAAAATCATATCATTAATCAATGAAATTAAAAGTACAATATATATATATAATATTCACAAATATTTGAAAGAAAATTATGTATCAATATTCTAGAACAGACAATATATATGGGTCATGATCAAATTGGATTAAGTTCAATTCAACACTTTTATTGGGTTCAGTTCAGACTCATCAGAATGGGTTTGTGTATACTACGCTTGAGATACAATACTCAAACCCATTTTTATTCAACTTAATTTTAATTAAATTAAGTATGCAACCCAGCATTTGTCTTCCCTAAAAGAACTATACTTGCTTAGTGACAAAAAAAAAAAAAACCTCTCTTGACCAATAAAATATATATATATATATATATATATATATATATATAGAGAGAGAGAGAGAGAGAGAGAGCTGATCTTATCAGCACTAACTGATTTTAACTAAAGTTAGCTAAGAACATAAGTCCTTGAATTTCCATTCGCTTAATGGATGATTAATCTCAAGATTCCAATCCAATAGTTCAATGGTCTTAGTTGATTTTAGTTAAAGTCAGGTACCCCTGATAAGAACATTTTTTTATATGTATATACATACGACCGTCGGATTTAATATTTTTTGTATGTATGATATAGGCATTCCAAAAATCATTGTAATCGGATCACCGATTTCTGAAATATAGACTGTTAAGCATTATATTGGTATTTAATTTTTCACTGTTTGTATTTTGGAAACCAGTAGTCCGATCACTGTAATTTTTGGCATGCATGTCATACATAGGAAGAATATTAAATCAAAATGTTAGTTTTTCAAAATACTCATTTTACTTTGGCCAGATGTGAGGTTAGCTAGGGTGTCTCTGAGAGCAAGCTAGATAGACAGACGGCCACTTTGGGACCTCCAAAATTTTCCTAAAAGTAGGGCTTCCAATGATTTTTTTTATTTTTTTTTCCAACCAAACAATTGGATCGAAATCAATTAAGAGAATGCTGGCATTAACTTTTCTTAAAATTACTTTTAGAGCTCAAAATTTCACTTAATCTAAGGGTTCATTTGTGTTAGCTTTTTTCTAAAATCACTTTTAGGGAATTATTATCTCTTCACGTATTTCTTTAAAATTATGTTCAAATTATGCCTTAATACATCAAAAATTTTATACTAAAAGTAATTGAGGCAAAAGTTGGAGACCCTTAACTTTTGTTGCAATAATTTATGGTATGAAAATTTTACCAACCATCATATCACCACTCAAATTGTCTATAGAAGTGAATATTGTTGTCCCAAATATATAAACCTAGAGGGGGATTGAATAGGGTTTATGGCAAACTTTAATCAATTATTACCAAATAAAATTAGGATTCGATTAATTTCAGCAGAAGCAAATATATATGAATAATTAATTGAAATAGAAGAGGGAGAGAAAAATCAAACGTAGTGATTTAACGTGATTCAGCTCGCCTACATTCACGCCTTAAGCACTCAGCCCAAGGATTCCACAATCCACTAAGGATAACTCCTTCAAGGTAGAAAAACTTTTACACAACTTTCTTTCACTGGTGGAAGACTCTCACCAAAGCTCACAAAGAACTTTCACTAGAGCTCACAAAAATCACTTCTTCAAGCCTCACAAAGAGCACTTGGCCAATGCTCACAAAGAGCAACTCATCAATGCTCACCAAGTGCACTTCACCAATCTCACTTCCAGGTGGATATTAAACCAAGAGCACCCAACTCTTCTCACAAGAATTACAACAAGATTTGTTTTGTGTATAACAAGAAAACTTCTCAAAGAGTAGATAATTTACAAATAAGCTCTCACTAATATCTTTCAAAGATATAAACTGATTTAGCTCAAGAGAGAATTAGGGGCGGTCAAAAACCATTCCAAACTGACGAACCAAACCAAACCAAACCGTTTGGACCGAAATTGAACGGTTTTTGAAAGATATACGGTTTGTTTGGTTTGCTGAAATGGAAAACCGGTAATTCTCGGTTGGTCTACGGTGTTACAATTTTCCCATCGACGGTCACCGAAATAGACCGAAAAAATGTCCTGCTTGATCATAATACCTCTATTACTTAGTCCTTTGAGCCTCTCTAATTTATTATTTGCAGATAACAGAGATGAAGCAGCTAATGGTTTAATGTGGCTTAAGAGGGACACCGGAGAGCAAGGTGTTTACTCCCTAAATTTTCAGTCCGCTGGTATGTTTCCCTGGATGCAGCAGAAACTCGATCCAACATTGCTAGGAAATGATCATAATCAGCAGTACCAAGCCATGTTAGAAGGTTGGAATCCTCTGAAACAGCAATTTATACAGTTTCAGCAGCCTTTCCCATTTCAGCAGTCAAGCAGCCATACTCCAGTGTTGTAGCAGTACCAGCAAGTGATTCAACAATCAATCCCTCAGCAGATCCTTCATGCGCAAACCCAAATTTTATCGGAGAACCTGGCCCGACACCTTTTACTTCAACAACTTAATAATCAACAAGAGGAACAGACACAGCCACAACAACATACACATCAAGGTAGTGGGTGGATGATTCTGTGTTTATGTTTCTGCAGGTTTACAAACCAGGGTCTGCTGGTTTACAAACCACCAGCAGCAGCAGCAGGAGGCAAGATGTTAGAATGTTTTTTTTTTTTTTTCTAGATTTCCAGCAATGTTCATACTTTTACAATTGCCTAAAACATATTACACCAACCGAAAAGATGTGCACCGAGCTGAGCTGATGACTAATGGTTTAAAGTCTTTTATGGTCGGTTTTGGTTTGCCATTTTTCTAAATCGGAGGTGTTCGGTTCAGTCCAAAAATACTACCAAAACCGGCCAAAACGGCCGATGCTCACCCCTAGAGAGGATAATGGTTTTCACTAAATCATACAATATTGATGATTAAACAAGTTGGTACAGATTTGTATGTGTTGAACTAACTGTTTAAGACTCATACAATGAGTATTTATAAGCCCTAAAGAGAATATGGCCGTATAGAACCTTTTGGGTTGGTCAAATTAAACTAGCCGTTATAAAATTCAGGGCACTCTTAATCGACTGGACAAAAGAGGTTAGTCGACTAAAGAAGTTTAAACTAGTTAGTTTTGAAATCGGGGCACGGTTAGTCGACTAGGCAATATGTGTTAGTCGACTAGCAAGGCTTTTAGTCGACTACAACATGCTGTTAGTCGACTAGTTATACATTTTCATAAAAGTTGCTTACTGCCACTACTTTAGTCGACTGGACACTATGATTTAGTCGACAAGGTAATGAACAAAACCAATTTTTACGAAAATTAATTAGTCTTTTGAGTTCATAAAAGCCCACTTTGATTTTTGCAAAGTTTTGATCAATATATGATTTTCTAAAAGAGTCCAAAACTTAAAGTCATAGGATTAAAGTCTTTTGAGCCAATTAGTTTAATTCTAACGAGAGATTTACACATAAAGCCTAAACACTCAAACAAGATAAAAAATCTTCATTCTTGAGATCTCCAAAAACTTGTGCTTGGCTTATGTCTTTGAACTTCAATGATCTTAGTGAATATGCAATATTCACAATAAATGTTGAAAGCTTGAGCTTTTGAACTTTATAGATGACTTGCTTTTATAAAACCTGTTTTCACATGATATATACTAGGTAGAACATATAGTGTATTAAACCAAAACAACATGGTAACAATATATTCATATGAAGATTAAAATTAACAAGGAATTTAAATCAAGAATATATACATCATAGTACAATGTTTGTTATCATCAAAATTAATTACCTAAGAGGGAAAGCCATAAGGCCAACAAATATCATTCCATCTCTTAAATCAAGTGGAATTTTAAGTTCCAAAAGTGGTTTTAAGAAAAGCTTATGCAAATGGGTGCTAAGAGATGAGTGATAATCACTTTTAGACAACTTGAGAGGGCCGAAATAGGTTGGCAAATTTTTAACACTAAAAGTGATTGTGACAAAAACTAGAAGGCCCCAACTTTTGCCACAATCACTTCTAATATGGAAATTTTAATATGTGAAGATAAGGTTTGAACATTATTCTAAATAAATATATAAAGATAGTTCTCCAAAAGTGATTTTAGAAAAAATTAATAGAAATGGACCATAAATTTTCCACCTCTTCTAGCTTCCAAACATTTAAAACTCAAGAAATCGTACCGGATCGAATTAAAAATTAAAGAGTTAAAAGTCTAATTTATTTTCTTATCCACATTTTTTCAATAACCCAACAATCCAAAAGCAAGAAAATGAAAAAGAAAAAAAGAAGAAGGAAAAACAACTTTATTATTATTATTGCATTTTATTTATAGTATATATTTTAATAATGATATATGGCACCAAATATTCCAAAGAGTTCCATGGATGTGGGTGCACAAGTGACAAGTGAACTGTGAAACTTTCTTTGTGGATATTTTGACCAGATATTCCAAAGAGTTTTATTATATTCTCTTTCTTTCTTGAAAGTTTGTCCTCAACATTAATAAAGCCATAAAGGAATCATTGTTAAAAATTGTCTAGTCATTATTATTTTTGTTGTGTAGCTCTTTAAGTGGGTCCATTGATGTTACATTTTTACCTCAATCAAGAGTACACAAGGGTGAAGAAAGTGACAAAAATAATTATGTCCAAAATTGAAAACCTTTGTCATATTACCATCACTATTCACTAGCTTACTTTCTAACATCTTTACTTTTACAGTCCTGCCTTCCCTTCTACTCTTGACTAGGAGCTGGGGTAATATTGGTACACTATTTTTTATTATTTTTTCCATTCTTTTTACCTGCAATTGGATGCGATTATGGTATACTGTCTGGTCTTTTAACACGTGACTATCAGTGGGGTGGGTCTTAGAAGCACGTGACTAGTAGATGCTGGTGACCCTTCTAGATTGCAGGTAGTGTAGAATAAGTAAGACTTTTTGGTTTTAGTCCGTTTATTTACTTGTGCAAATTAGCTGGAACATTGGTAGCTCTTGTTTTTTTGTCGTAACATTTGTAGTACCAGTTGGTTGAAAGTGACAATAAATGATGTAGCAAAAATAGAAAGTGAAAGAAAGTACTACTACGGAGTATAATAAATTTATAATGTGTCCATTTGGTAGGGGTGTGCAATAACCGATCCAAACCGATAAACCGCACCGCACCGCACCGTTCGTCTAGTGATTGGCTGATTTTTTAAATAGCATCGGCTAGCTTCGTTTGCAATTTTATTGAACCGAGTACTTCGGCCCAACCCTCGGTATGGCATTTAGCACACCGACAAATACCGAACCGGCCGAAAGCATAATATAATAATAATAAATATTTATTAGAGAAAATTATCCAGACTCCCTTAGATATTGAATTCTATACTAGTAGGCTCAGAACGCTATAATGTTTACCCATAACCCCCTCCAGGATTTTCTAAAGTCAACTTTAATTATTTAATGACAAATTTACCCTTTTATTGTTTTTATGGAGAGTTTTATTACCTTTTAAATAGTGTACTAATTTTTTTGACATTATGGTAAGTTTTTGAGATTTAATTCAATTCAAATTTTGATTTTGAATTATGATATATCCATTTATTGCTTTAAACAAATAAGTAAATTTACCTATTTATATAAATTAGAAATAAATAAACGTATTTGGAAGTAAGTAAATTTACCTATATTTATTAACTAGAAACAAGTAAACTTATTTGGAAATAAGTAAATTTACCTATTTATATGTCTTTAAACAAATAAGTAAATTTACCTATATATATTAACTCGAAATAAGTAAACTTATTTGGAAATAATTAAATTTACCTATTTATATGTATTTAAATAAATAAGTAAATTTACCTATAAATATAATCTAGAAAGAATAGTAATTTTATTTCACTTTTCTCTTTCACAAGGTATAATTTCCCTCTATTTCTCCTTTTTTTTATACTTTTTTTGAAATAAGTTTTAGTTCTCATTTTTTGACTTTTTGATAGCAGACCCACACGTTGCAAATATGGACTTATATGTCTTTAAACAAATAAGTAAATTTACCTATTTATATAAACTAGAAATAAATAAACGTATTTAGAAGTAAGTAAATTTACCTATATTTATTAACTAGAAATAAGTAAATTTACCTATATATATAAACTAAAAATAAATAAACTTATTTGGAAATAAGTAAATTTACCTATATGTACTAACTAGAAATAAGTAAACTTATTTGGAAATAATTAAATTTAGTAATTTACCTATTTATATGTATTTAAATGAATAAGTAAATTTACCTATAAATATAATCTAGAAAGAATAGTAATTTTACTTATTTAGCTTGTTGCAATGTGCTTCTTTCACTGGGGCATTTCATCGAACATTTTAGGTGCTATTTTGGGGTTATGGAGGATTAGTATCTGCAAGGTAAGCACGTAGAACAAGTCAGTAGCGTTTATGCATTTAGGTCCCAAACAACAATAGTCTACTACCGCTCCACTACTCGTGATTAAGTTGGGAACTGAGATTTGGTGGGGTTGCAAGGTAGTGAAGTAAATGGAATTGTCCATTTTGACACATTTATTTTAGGGGATTTATCGTTGGCTGCATTTTTTTCCCACCCCGAGGATTTTTCTTTGACTCTTCCACTCTCCGTCGAGGTCGGAAACTACTTCTTGGTGCAGTAGAAATGTGCTTCTGCACAACTCTCGTAACAGGGATATGATCCCTTCTCTGCCGCCTAGAAATTCGGTTGGAGCTCATCCTAACCATATTCGTCCCAAATTGAAAATGGTAAAAAATTTGAATTTCTCGTAATTAATTAAGGGTATATATGTCAGATCATATTAGATAGGTAAATATAAAATTTTGACTTTTTGGGAAGGGGTTTTGGGTCTACTACCACTATACTAGGGGGTTTTGGGTTATATCCTATTTATTATAGCTCATTAATTTATCATTTAATTAGGGTTTGGGTCTTTATCTCTTTTACATAAGACATTCATTCATTCAAAGGGTTTCACCATTTCAGCTTCCCTTTAACTCTCTCTGTCTCTCTCGCAAACGGCGGCCTCAACAGTCAACTTCTCACCGCCGACGCTCTCATCTTCGCCGACGCCACTGCATCCTCTTCTCTCTTACACTCTCCATCTTGCAACTGATCTACTGCTCAGTCGTCTCAGCCAGCCAGTCGTCTCAATCTTGCAACTGACCTCTCTTATCTCTCCTTTACAATGAATCACGAACCTATGGTTTGTTATTTCCACTTTATCTTCTCCAATAATAAGGGCTCAACATCAAGAGTCAAGAATCAAGGGCTCACGCACACTGGGGTTAAAACCTGCCAATCCCTAAGGCAAGTTCATCAAGTTGCTTTTACTTTTTATTTTTTCCAATCTTTAAGAACTAGGGTCTGAATTGTTTTTGTTTTGATTGCTTTACTGTACTGATTTTTTTTTTTTTTTGGGTAGAAATTATGTATTGATTATTGAAGGCTTGAAGTATTATATCTCAATATCAGTTTTTTATTTTGATTAGTAAATTGTGTTGAATATGGAAATATTTTAATTTTTTTATTGCAATTTTTTTTTTTTTTTTTTTTAATATTTCAAACCGACTGTACCGACCGAAGAGGACCACACCGATCACACTGAAAACCAATGGTTTGAGTGCCTATTTGGTCAGAAACAGTGCACCCATTTAACAAACCGAGTCTTCCGGTTTGGTGCAAAATTACTTCTTAGAACCGACCGAATCGGCCAATGCTCAGCCCTATTGGCCAGCAGTTAAATTGGGGGCTGCAATTGTATTCTGCGTGCATGTATATGCACTTAGCGCATTTTTAATGAGGTGTTATATGAACTATTATTGTCAAAATTAGGCATTGACATCTGACGATGGATAAATTTACCACCAACCAAAATATAACACGGGGCATAAACTCCACACATGCCACAATCACTTAAAAAGACTGACCTAGGGGCCCATTAGGATGACTTCAGGTCCACCAACTTCAACAACTATAGTGTCAGCCCAACTCTGGAAAAGGCCGGCCTCAGAGGCCCACTTGTCACATGGCCCAGAACCCAACTCGCTACACCAACAAAACCAACTCACGGAGCTAAAGCCCATTCCACGAGGTCATTACCCGAGAACACAAACCCCAAATGCTCTGTGAGCTCAGAACCCAAAGAAATGCCACTTTTTAGCACACCAGACGCTTTACTAAGGACAAGCTTCGTACGTCTCAGCAATGACAACCTGTAGCTATGCGCCAGAAGTATAGCCCTAGCACCTGCAACGGCTTTAAACATAACTTTAAGCTTTTACAGGCCCTGACCCCGAAAAACGACATAACATCCTAAAGACATGTCCTAGAAGCGCAATCCGACGCTTGTAATGGCTTTAAACAACACTAGCAGCTTTCCCAAAGGCCTGGAGAGCGACATGATAAAAGCTCAACTATCCACGGGTCACTCCACTCGGAGCCCCGCAACCCGGCCAAAGTTTATAAATAGGCTCTCACTCAAAGGCCAAGGTAGGCCAAGCTCACCCAGCTCTCAACTTTTATTCTCTGAGCTTTTATATTCTGAACTCCGGTGATCTAACTTAACCATCGGAGTGCCTTAGGCATGCACCACACCCGTGCCACCTAAGCCCTTCACCCTTTTTCTACTTCCTTGCAAGAGCGTGTGGCCCATGACTATGGTGACGAGTTTTTCCCGTCAACAAGATCTAAATAACTTTCTCCATTAAAGTGCTATTTGGGGTGCCAAATTTTGTTAATGACGTTTGCCATTTATGCCATATCATACATTCTCTTCAAAAATATAGGAAATGCCAAAATATAACATGAATGCTTTGAAGCACATAGGTGTCAAAATTTAGCATTGATATTATTTGATGCCATTTGGGGTGCTAAATTTTGATTTTAATTATCTCATCTAATTGCATGAATGCATTAGAGATGCTCCTATTTGTATAGAGTAATATTTTTTTTATAATAATTAATAAGCAAGTTTTGTGCTCAAAATTATAATTCTTTTAGGCGAGTTGATCATGCATTAATTCTTATATTAATAATTGGATCTTTGATTGCGTGACAGGAATGGTATTAATTAGTGCAGAGATATAGATAAATGATGTGGCAACTAACTGATACATTACAGTAACTATCATGTCAATATATATAGTAGCGGACATGGAAGGTGCCAGATAGCCAACTGGTAAAGTCTCTTGGTGGTTGAACTAGAAATCTTGATTCAAGTTTCGCTTTCATCAGGATGGGGAAAATTGAAGGAAAAGAGAGAGGGTTACCTCCTGTTGTGTAACTCATTAGTCCAATAAACTTCTTAACAAAAGAATATAAATAAATAATAGCTAACATGATAACTAATGTAACACAGTATGTCTATTATCTATACACTGCCTTAACATATGATAATGTTACATTAACCGTCAAGTCATTTAGCATATATGGAAAAATAATTAAATTTTTTATTTATTTAAAAGGAATTTAAAGTTTAATTTTTTAGTAATATTATTTTGATTACGATATTTATCGTTTCTATTATAAAAAATGAAACTCAAACTCATACTCATACGAGACTCTACATTAATTACACAATTCTATTCTTTGTAAGAAAGACGACTAAACAAGAAGGCCGTATGCGCATATGTTCTTATCATTCGGTGAGAAAAAATAAAAAATAAAAAAAAATTGTTGTGCACATACACATATTTATCAACTGGAAAGACAGCATGTCTATCATTTTTTTAATATTATTGTTTTTTTGGGGGAGGGGTTAGTTAATTTGTACCAATCTTACATCCTACCGAATAAAAAAAGTCAATATACTTTCCTTTTTCATTATGGTAGGATCGGGATTCAAACTCTCAACATCATCATAATTTCAATGCTTGTTGAAATGTAGGAGTTACACTAATCAAAAAGAAATGTTGGATTTTGTTATATATATATATATATATATGTTGGATTTTGTTTTACAGACTTCCCTCTTTTTTTTTCCTTGATCCTTGTGCCCAATTTTAACCGTTCAAGACATCCAACAACTAAAAATATTTCGACCGCAACTTGCATAATCCAGCCGACGTGATCATATCAGAACTATATATATATATATATTAAAAAATCGGAATCCGATGAAAGTTTGATGGAAGTAAATTACATTGAAGGGTGCTTTAGATTAAAAAAAGGACTACATGGCGAGGAAGAGCTATCAAATTAAGGGCAACATATCGAACATGAGCTTTCTCAATAATTCATATTTCTTACTTTATGGGATGAGATTCTGAGTTCTATTCCTTATGGATGATAATTGACTTATTTGTTATTCTCATTTTCCATTAACAATTAACTACTAATCCTACTAATATAAATCTCTTGGCAAATAAAATAAAATAAAATAAATATATTAAGGGCCATAAATCATCTACTGCTTTGTTGATGCAGCACATAAACCCTAAACACAGAACAACAAAGTCTTATGCCTTGTCGGGACATGAATTAATGCATGATAATAAGGCCACGACAAGATTGGCTTCATTACACAGAATATATCTAATTCAATTCAACCACTCTCCATTCTCCATCCTGACATGTCCTCCCGGAGCCTGTCATGTAAGTACATATCATAATGGAATGATTCAACGGTTGAATAGCATTTTTCAATCATGGAGGCTCTATGATTCCATCTCTTCATTAAGTTTGCTTTTGAATTTTTGTTTTTTGTTTTTTGTTTTTTGTTTTTGTTTTTGTTTTTGTTTTTTTTATTTATTTATTTATTTGCAACTAAAGCCCGACGCAACAATTGGCGAACCTTGACTTTAAAGTGACATAGGGTTGGGCATAGCCAACTCGACCCAATGTTGGGTTAGGCCTACCTCAATCCAACTCAATAGAAGCCCAAACATTTTCCCTTTTGTTTTCAAAGTTTCAAGCAAGAAATTCATATAAAAGCCTTTTTATACAAGCAATAGGTTAGGTGACACATGGATTGCAAAACCCTACGTGAGAATATTTTAAAAAATCTACCATTGGATTAGATATTTCACTTATACATATCATGCATCCCAAAAATCGCATTGATTCATTGCAAATTTCTCAAAAATTAACTGTCAGTTTTTGAGAAACTGGTTGTTGGATGAATGTTATTTTTTAGCATGCATTATATGAATAAGCGAAATATTTTATCCAATGATCAATTTCTCAAAATATTAGTTCTAGATTGAATTTTGTTATCCATATGTCATACCATGGATAGAATTATGTATCACCCAAACCAGACCCTTTGCATAGATAGTGAGTTTAGTAAGTACTTAATCGGAATTGAGCCCCAAGCATGATGTACAATGGCGACACACTAGACCATAATTACAACTTTGAGCCCAACCTACTGTTGGAACTAAAGAACTTTAACAATTCTAATAAAGACAACATCCCGACTCTAATTGCTAAATTATTTATTTATTTATATATTTATTTTTGGTTTGTAAGCAAAAGCAGGGGGAATCACATTAATCCCTGAAGTTGCCTTCCAAACACGCCTTTAGAAAACCACCACCCCTTACACTTTCTTTCCAACTCCTGCATTTTCATTTCATTTTTGTCCTCTTGACCAACTTTGCTTCTCTCTGATGGAGCTATTCATGCAGCTTCTCTGCAATGCAGGCCACGAAAGAAGCAGCCAAATAAGTGATAATATCATCGCTGGTGAGGCATCACTCCTTTTTGTTGGGAAGAACTTGCTTCATCTTCCGATCCTGCAAAGACAGTAAATTTGCTCTTATTAAGTGGAGAGCCCAGTCCCCCCATATATAGCCATATTTTATCCTCAATGTTCTGCCTTGGTCACCACCTTAGAAGAAGAAAGAAAGAAAATATATATTTTACAAACATATTCACAAAAACAATTCCATGTACAGTAATTCATCAAATTTTGCAGGAAGCAGTCACTTAAGACTGCTTAACTTTCCCCATGACCTAAAAAATCCGATCATGTTGTCATAAATATCTTGCTTTGCTTTTACACTCAAAAGAAAGTCTATGTGACCGTAGTTCTCGAGATAAAGCAACTCTGGTTTGGACTGCAATTCCTTGAGCGTGTGCTGTAAATCCGTCGTGTCAGCTAAGGCATCCTTGGACCCATAAGCCATCCATAATGGCAGTGATTTGGGTATGAGATTTAGATCAAATACAGGAGGTCTGGATTGACCATATTCCTTCAGGTTTTTCCACAGTCCATAATCATACTTGGCAAAAGCACCCTTACGAATCACTGCATAAATAAATAAATAAATTAGAAAGCAAAATAAGAGAATATTAAAAACAAGTCTTTCAGATAAGCACAGAGAGTCTTTTATAAGCTACGCTAGTTCCATCAGCTTGATACTTTAATTAGATAATCATTATATTGAAGGTCATCATTATCATGATCATGCATTTAAAATCCCTCCTGAAGAAGAGCATCAGCAAAAAATTGCTGGCAACTGCTCTTAGGCGGAGCCAAGATTTCTCTTCTTTTCTTTTCTTTTCTTTTCTTTTCTTTTTTTTTTTTTGGGGGGGGGGGG
>JAESVK010001059.1:29621-48116 GCA_017140935.1 Hamamelis virginiana
CCCCCCCCCCCCCCCCCCCCCCCCCCCCCCCCCCCCCCCCCCCTTTTGTGCTCAACATTAAAATGAGAAAAATGAGAACTTTGTTTTCACTCAAATGTTCAATATTTCTTAGCTGTGGTTTCAGAATTTGTTGTATTAAAAAGAAATGCCCGAATCTAATTAAGGTTAAATTTAGAAGAAAAGAATTCAAACATAAATTCAGAATTTACAACAAAATAATTTGTTGAATCTTGCTGAAATTTGGCCAAATATCAAATATATATATAATCAAGCTACTATATCTTTATCATAAATTCTGCAATTCAAAAAAGTGATGTTCAAGCCAATTAACATTTAACATAAATTCCCATAATAGAAATCAAACTCAGCTTAAAAATTTATGAAAATTTGATGCATTAGGCTTATCTAAAGTTCTTGAGAGCGATTAAATTAACAGAGAACAAGTGCAAAAGTGGGTATTATATTGAAATCAGTATTTTGCTAGACATGACGAATATGGTAAGATATGAATGAATTTTGCAAATGATGTAAGATTTGAGTAGATACCATACATTGGGTTGACCATATTTGTCACTAGTATATTTTATTCGAGAAGAAAACTTTTGAGGGTTGAACTTATCCAACTGTTGTAAACATTTGGAGGTGATATGGGATAGTCACAAGATTATTCCCTTTTTCTTTTTCTGGGTGTGCAATTGCGAGCACAGAGGTTCAAAAATGTAACTACCTATTATGGGGAGTTCCAAAAAGTTTTGTGGGAGAGAGAGAAGAGGGTGGGGGGGGGGTGTTTGATCTATCCCTCCATCCTTGTTCAGACACCTCTTGAAACAGAATAGATCCATTATATTCTACACAGAATAGAGGTACAATCCATTGTCATGAATGGGCCATTGAAAGGGGGAAAAAAGAGAGGGTAAATGCTAAACAACATTATTTTTTCCATCAAGTCAATGTGTCTCTTCAATCAGACTGGAGAACCTACAGGTCTGTGCAATGCCATTTCCTAGCCGTATTAAGAAAGATGGCAAATTGAAGATGTTTACAGTGCCCATAGAGAGAAGTTTGCTATATAACAGCGGAAGAATTATGGTGCACACAGAAATCCCACCTCTAGGTACCATAATCTTTGGATACAACAAGCAGGTCTTTTACTTGTAATTTACGGGACCTTCTTTAAAAAGTCGTGAGTCCTCATCCTGGTGACTAGTGATGCACATGATGATTTTGGGTAACACCTATTTGTATCGGCCAATACATCAGAGAAGACTATCATAATTGTTCCAGATGGACTGTGTAATGAGTTAAATCACTTGGATGCGTTCAAATACCTAAGGCAAACTCCAATGTTCCTTTCATGATGGTATTTCTAAACAAGTGCCCTCATAGCAAGTTTAATTAAGGGCAATGACTATGATTCCCAGCATCAGCAAATATGCACGACTATCACAAATGAGTCATTGGTTACTAGACCCGCAACCCAAAATTGAAATAAGATAATCCCTTTTTTTTCGGAGGGGGAGGGCATAAATATTTCACCATCTTCATTCCAAATCTCCAAAACTTACTAAGTAACAAAGGTACACCGATGAGAATGACAAGATAAAATTGGGGTTTTAGAAGTTCAGCTATAATTTTTTTTATTTTTTTTATTTTTTTTATTTTTTTTTGGAGGGGGAAGGTGGGAGGGGTGTGTGGCAGCGGCCCACATCTCTCTTGAGGGCTTCTACATACCAACAAAACCTCAACTTACTGTATTGAACTTTTCAAGCACTGTATGTAGGTTTCACAGGAAGAGGATGACACTCACTGGTATTAGGGACACATGATTAATAGGGCATGAAACATTACTAAATTTTATCAGTTAAAAATCAATCCTTTACTTTTATCAGTTAAAAATGCAATTCCATTACTATATAATTCAAAGATTTGACCCCCTTTTACCTACATCAGCCTCATGTAAGCATTTGGCACTCGTAAGCAAAAATTAGAAAACAAGATTCTGATTATAAAACAAGATTAAATGGAAACTACTGGAAAATGTTACAAGTGCATTATGAAGTTAAATGGAAGCTACAAGAAAGTAAGAGCATACTCTGAAAAAGATGGCGCAGATTTTTTGAGGATGATGGATGGGGCTCATATTCAAGATAGAAGTCCACGCGCGAGTTGTTAAAGCAACAGTTGTCCCCTGTAAAGAGATATTAAAGTTTCTTTCTTAAGAAGTTAAAAAAAAATGAAAAATATGAAGGAATACAGTACATCTAAAATATAGCATGAGCTCAGCATCACCATATATAAATTGAACGCCTTCCAGTTCATCTATTTCTTTAATATCAGTTTGGTGTTTTCTTTTTTCTTTCTCTTCTATTTTTTTATTTTTTCATCTTTTTTTTTTCTTTCCATTTGAACTTTTGATTTCAGTAAGTGACTTGACTTTTTATCAAATTAAAAGCCATCCACAAAGTTCAGAAAATCAGACAAGTCAATCCATAAGTTAACTAGGCACAGTTGATGTCTGAAAACGCCTTCTAGAAGCATAAAGCAGAACCATCTATTGATGATTTAATAGCTTCATTACAGTAAACATTTTACCAAATCCAGAGAACAACTTTAAAATTCTAGGAAAATATGATTTAACACCTTTACAAAAGTTATCTCCCCATTCCTTCTCAAGAGTAGGGAGAGTAGCTTAAAGCATCAGCAATGAAAACCAAAATTCAGCACTCTAAACATGATGATTGCACGCATGCATGTAGCGCACGCACATCCATACCCCCACCCACCCACCCACAGACAGAGAGAGAGAGAGAGACGAACCTGTTATGGAAGCTAGCAAGTTATTGCAGTCCACATGGCCATCGCATATGGAGTCCACAATTTGAACAGCTACATCACTAAATCCAATACACAGCAGGTCATAAAATTATAACAAGTAGAATTACTAAGAACTCACAAAATGCAAGCTCAAAATGGATGAAAATTATTGTAAGACCTTCTGAAATTAAGTTGATGAACGCCCATAGCAAGAATCATCTGTCCAGAAAGAATCAATATGATTATTTTTATCACCAGCAGTAATTTCTGCATGGTAATCCAAGCATATCGAAGCACAAAAGATACCTGATCGAGATGCATGCTAACCATTCTAAGCACAAATGGAGCACTGACATGTTCCAAATATGATATAGGACAAAGAAGAGCAGCAGCTTCAATCATTTCCACAATATCTGGCTGAGTGAACGCAGCCAAAGCCATGATTGTACCCTGTGAAAAAAACTAAGGAAATGAGCTCATACTAGAAGAAGGAGCAGAAGCCATAGGTAAATTATTGGAAACAAAAGGTTAACTTTATGTAAAAGAAGAGAATCAAAACCTGTGAATGTCCAACGAAAAAAATTTTGGAGCTTGTTATCGAATAAACATGGTTGACCATTTCGGCAAGGTCATACAAAGCCATCTCCTGCCAACTCCAGTCCCAAAACTCCTGTTACAAATGAAAGGGCTTACTATGATCACATTAAAGATAAGAATCGCATATACACATAACGTCAATACAAACATTTCTTATTGGAATGCCACCAACATAAGCTCAGGCACATGATATAAGTCATCCCAAAGGCAAACATGTTATGTAAAGATAAAAGTCTACATGCAGATTAGTTTTGTTTTGTTATTTCATATTTATGCTATATGTAATATAAGTTCTATACTCTTACAAGACTGTGTATGCACCTGTATTCCTTCTTTAACCCCCTTGATTCTCCCCATCTCCCCTGTGTTGTCACTACTCAACACCTTTGCTGACACAGAGAGGCGAGAGAGTGGTTCATCCGCTAAATTTTCATTTTATTTATTTATTTTAGTGTAAATTGCACAAAACCCCTCTAAACTATAACCTTAGTTTCACAATACTCCCCTAAACTTTAAAACCAAACAAATAAACCCCTATTAGAAGATAATACTTTGCCCCCCTCCGTCCATTGCCATTAGTGAGTTTGATAGTAAAATAGCATATGACCATCAGATGACTTATTTTATGACCATTTTCCCCTTTTGAATTATTCTATGACATTTTACTCCCAAAGGTATTTCTCTCACACCATCCTTGCCAAAACCATGTATAAGATGATTTGAATGAACAGTAGAGTGGTGAAAGGCAGGCCAACTTGGCATCTTAACCATTGTTATAATACATAATTTTCTTAGATATATATATGTCGACTTCAGCACATTTGCAAAAGTGAACAGACCAACATTCCAAAACCTAAACTTTAACCTGTTCAACAAACCAAAAAACTGCCAAAAAAATATAGTCCATTTGTATATATGTTTATATTTCAGCATATTCACATGCCATTTGTTCAAGCAATAGGCCCATTCTCTCCCATCTCAGTTTTATTCATTGGATAGTTTTAAAACTCTACCTAACAACAATTAATTGAAGAATAGTAGCAGCTAAATATTTCATGGCATCAGCTGCATTTCACCCGAGAGCTTGAAATTTTTTGAGTTAAGGAAATAGCTAGTCAGATTTTCGATGGGTGGAGAATTACGGAGTGCGTAGAAGAGAAACAATAAAAATGGGTTTCTCATTAAGCCTACATCTATAGGGTATATTGGGCATTTCATTATTTTATATAAAAATCATTTTTTAACCTTTATTTTATTTGTATAATATGAAGGGTTAAATGGTAATTTCTTATATTTTGATTAATGATGTAACAATTGAATTGTATAGGATTTTTATTTATTTATTTATTTTTAAGCATAAGTGGGTATTGTGAAACTGAGGTTATAGTTTAGGGGGGTTTGTGTAATTTACCCCTTATTATATTTTCTCTCAATACACTTTTGCTTTTACAAACTCTTATCATGAAGTTGATCATTTGTGAAATGCAAGGAAGAAAATCTAGAATGGAACAGGACTTCGTAAACCACCTTAAACCCCAATATAAAAGGGGTATCCCAGTTTGGCCCAGCCAAGTCCCAGTATCAAAGTCCATTCACCCACATCCAAATTGACACGGAAAGAATATTAAGAATCAAAGAAGGTTTGTAAAATTAATTAATAAAATAGATAAATGTATACATGTATACATGCAGTACATAATGACCAAAAAATAGGGTCAACAAAGGCTTTTTGCATGCATGTCATGAGCTTTTTACTATGAGTACAGCCAACCACAAGGTAAATGGAAAAATAGAAGAAACTTCAGAAGAGGGAGAGAAACTTATGGTATAAGCTATGTATACCTTCTCTCTTTCTGATAAAGATACATGCCCGTGACTATAACGTGTCCCACGCACATTTCCAACCCATACATCAAAACCATGGTCTGCAAGGATGAAGCCCAATGATTGTTCCTTGGAATTCAAAAACCACGCATCACCTCCCTGTTTGTATTTAAATTGTGCAGACATCAAAATCAAAGGATGTCAGTAACCAAATTTCACTTAATTATAAACGAGTCTTTCTTTTTTTTTTAGAGTGATGTGGGTCTTATAAACAAGTAGTCTCATAGCTTAGAATTTATGCACAAACATTTTAATATTTTTTCTGTAGAGTTAAAAGGATGTCAAAAACTGAGAACACAAAAAATTCAGAGAAGGGGGCACCTGAAATTAAAAAACTGTAATTACAACTAACAAAAGAATATATATATATATATATAAAGATGCTCTTCAAACTGAGCAAGTACATCGACAATGGCATGTTGGTCCAGTGGCATGTATCCTCACTTTCACACGAGAGATCTCAAGTTCGAGCACATTAAAGTGCTTTCATAAAGATTTGTTAAATACTTGGGGAGCTTGGGTCAGGTATATTTCTATCGTTTGGCACAAAAATAAGATAAAAATAATCTGAGGAAGTATATCCACTAATTTTCATAATGAAAGGAAAAAGAATGAAACATGAATTGAATTTAATGCAGACATACAGATTTTAAACATGACATGTTTCAAATCACATTTATCCCATATTTCATTCTAGGAAAGAATGAGAGAAAAGAATAAAAAGAAAAAAAGTTTAAACATAGCTTCAGCATATAATGGAAAGAATATCATTTTCTGGGTAGTCACTTTAATGCTTCTCTGTCCATTGGCATATTTTATGACATCGTGTTGTAACAGGTATAGAGGAGGGTATGTTTTCAACACAAAAACATTACAATTTTAAATCTAGAGCCTATTTAACTGTCCCATGTAAATTGAATGGCTCCATCTACATTTCACTTATCATTGAGTGTAGAAATCCACAATCTTGAATGGGGCCATTTGAAAAAAAGTTAAAGCCATAACAATAATTGAGATAAGATCAATTCTAGGAATGAATGCCTCTGTTTAATTTTTTTTTTTTTCTTTACTATCATTTGTGATTGTGACAGCAATTCTCATGGATTGCCCCAATCAAAATGATGATTTGTTCACAAAATTATATTCGAAACACAATGAAACAAATAAACAATACAAATTTTCATGGGAAATCCAAACACACCCTTACTAAACTCTAATCTATATGATTATACACTATACATAATCACAATTGTGAAGAATTAAGTAAAAATAGTGAGAAAAATTACCATAAAGAGTCCATGTTGAAGCAGAACCGGAGGACCTCGCTGTGCTCTTACATCTCCGGCGAGAGATGAGACGCGTTGAAGAGCCAACAAGTAACCATCCTTTGTTTGAATCTGAAAGAATCAAATAAAATCCTCATTTGTAATTGAAATCCTTAACAAATATAAGCCGCTAATTTGTAAATCAGACACCGAGACGCGAGATCTAGCAGTGAAAGAATTCAAAGAATAAGAAATTGAGTTAGAGAGAGAAAGAGATTACGGTGTGTTCGGAGCAAGGATAACCAGAGGGTTGAATGAGCCGAGCACACAAGCTCTCGTCCAGTGATCGGCGCGGGATATTAGAATCTCCAGTGAAGTCGTCGGCAGCGGAATCTCCAGCGGACTGTAAGAAGAATATAGAGAGAAATAGTGTCATTACCGCCACCACCGTCGCCGTCGTCACCGACGTCTCCATCTCCGAGAACGAAAGAGCGGGAACAGACGAACAGTTGGGTTTGAGGTTTTATGATTTTATCTCTTCTCTGCGGACTTCTGGTGGCTCCTAGAGTGTATCCCACGCCACGCTCTAAATAGCACGTTGTTTACACCCTCCAATGGCAAGAAAAACACTCATCAGTTAGCGGGTAAAGTGGCCTATTTTCAGTTACTTAATGTGATTAAATATATTTTTAGTTATTGTGAAATGAATACGCCGATAAATTGATTATTGGATTATATACTTATCCAAGGTGATCTATGTAAAATTCATTTAAAATAAAGTGTGAAAAATCTATTGTTAGATTAGATGAATACTATAATTTTTTCAAGTAGCCGTTAGATCACCGTGATTCTTGGCGAATATGAAATTTATAAACAGTTTATGTAATTTAACGGTCGATTTTTTAACTTTTATCGTGCAATGGGCTCTACGTACATGTCACCTTATATAAAATTATGTTGGGTGCACCTTACAATAGCATGATTGTTTATATGTTAATTTTATGCCTGCTATGGATGTCAAAATTACAATTACATTGATACGGACCACAATAGTTTTTCATTGTCCTTTTTTGTTTTTTTGTTTTTAGTTTTTTGTTTTTTTGGAGAAAGGAAACATCATAACATTATTACACCAAAAATAGATTACATCCCAAGATCCTCCACCAAAAATGGATTTAACCAATTAGGTGGCATTTGGTGTAATTTTTTGGGAGACTCCAAATGAGCTTCCTAACCTTTAAGGTCTGTTTGGGAACTTTGAAAATTGGATTTGGCCAGTTCCAATCTCTTTTTGTTATATGGTTTTTATGTAAACCAACTTACAGTTGGTTTGAAAAAACACTGTGTTTATGCCTTATTTTCTAAACATGATTGAATTGATTTCCAGAAAAAATGCACTTACCAAACAGTACTGAATAAAAACTAGACAGACTTATCCTCAGCTGGCCAGGTTTTTAAGTTTGCCAAACGGTCCCTTAAAGCCATTTTGAAAAGAAAAAAAAAACGGCCCCTTAAAGCCATTTTGAAAAGAAAAAAAAAGGGGGTGTTTTGCGAATTCTTAAAAATGGACTTTTATCAAAAGTCAATTATTTGAAAGTTCATTTGAGAGAAGTTAAAAAAGTTTGTTTTTGGAAACTCATGTTTGTAAGAAGCATAACTTCCGTACTTTTTGATACAAGAGGTCTTTTAAAATATGATCATGCCAAACACAATTCTTTTCAAAATAACTTCTTAAAAAGTCCATCCAAATAATCACTTCTTCACAAATGACTTCAAATTGTAGGAAGCTACACCAAATGCTACCTAACACTCTTCCATCTTGATAGCGTCTCTTATATAAATAATTAGTGAATACATCTAAAAGTTTCAAATGTACCAAAACCAAAAATAAATCTTTGCATCTAGAAAAATCCAAGACTACTGCTTTAACTAATTATCCATTTTTCTATCTTTTGAATTTCAACTATGTTGAGTTCTTGAGTTGTTGATTCTAAAGGATCAAAAATTAACTAACCTACTCCTTGAAGACAAGAATAATGAGAAAATTAAAAATAGAAAAAAAAAATTATATTTCTATTTTGCTGTTTCTTAAAAAAAAAAAAAATACAAACAAACAAACTATGTTGAGTTGTTGGAGTCTATGGGATCAGGATTATGTTGAGGTGTTGACTCTAGGGGATAAGGCTTCCTGTCGGGCATTGCCAAAACCATTAGAGAACATTATTGGTGGGTAATGTCCAAATTTTCAATCCCAATAATCAGAGAAAGGATAGAATTCGCATCCCAATGAAATTATTGGACATCTAAAGAACATATCAATGATACATGAAAACAAATACATCAAGGAGGGTAAGCTATCAATACTGCACTGGATGACCATTCTAACAAAATATGGTTTCAATGAAAATTTTATTTTTTCATTGATCCAAATATGCATTTGACAAGGGAGGAAATAATGAATAGGGATCGTAATACCAACCCAGACCCATTAATCCGGCCAAATCCGTTCAGTGTTAATGGATTTGAGCAGATCAGAAGCGATCTTGTGACGTTCCTTCTGGAAGCCATAGGAATGATATTTTGAAAAATCAACCGTTGGATTAGATAATATTCTTATAAATATCATGTCTACCAAAAATCATAGTGATTTGATAATCGGTTTTCAAAATATATTTCGTGAAACGCTTTGATAGTATTTATCTTTGGATGCTGTCAAAGTTGTTTAAAAGTCTGTATTTTAAAAATTAATCGTTGGATCACTGTGATTTTTAGCAGACATGACATACATATAAAGACTATATAATCCAACGGTCAATTTTTCAAAAATACCACCAAATGAAATTGTCCTTAAAATAAAAGCGTAAGTAGATCCTTACCGAATCTGTTCTGTTGAGCCAATAAAAACTTACTTTGAATGATCATATCTCCCAAATTTAAACTTCGATTTAAGTAATTCAAGTTGTTATTGAAAGTTCTCATGGCATATTTCGATTGCAACTTGACATACTCGATTTGGATTTAAAATAAATAAGTTATAAGCCTTCAAAGTTGGGAAAAATTCACATTTTTTTTAATTTTTCAAGTCTTTATTTGAAACAATATGTTGTTAATTGTATATGGACCTATAATCTGTTTAGTTTTATCATTGAAGTCTTTATGAGAATTTTATTTTTTATGCATGCGCGCGCGTGTGTGTATATCATAGAGTTTGTTATAAAGTGCACCTTGCATAAGATGACCTCCACATAATCAATTGTAGAGCATCTTTAAAAAAACTGACGGTTGGATTAAATTAACTTCTTATTTATTTCACACTCGCTAAAAATTACAGTGATCTAATGGTTGGTTTGTGAAAAATATAATTGTAATAAATTGTGACTTTTATGTTGTTCAAAAACCGACCATTAAATTGTGATTTTTTGCGAGCATGAAATTCATAAGAAGTTAATTTAATCCAATGGTCACTTTTCCAAATTCTGTTATGCAATTGGGCTTATGGAAAAGTAGGCATTTTTAGAATTTTAATGGCTGATATTAACAATTTCTGGAAGGGACATGTTTGCAAATATGTAAATCTCGGTGGGGGGGGGGTCATTTGCATTTTTCACATCTTAGGGAATGTCCTTGTAATTATGTCAAACCTCAAGGAAGATCATTGCAAACAACAATAAGTGTAAAGTGGGCATTTTTTGAAAGTTAGTCGCTGATGTCAACAGTTTCCGTTAGTTTCCTAACAGAAAATATAACAAAAGGGAGTGTTTGCATATAGCAGCAATGGGAATTTGTTGGAATTTTTAAAAACTCAGGGGTTTGTGTAATTACACCTAATTTTAGGGGAATCAATCCATTTTACCCAATTCCAAATGATTAAGATTTAAAGTATTTTTATTTCCTACATTTTCTCACAGACCAAACAGAACCTAATGCTCCATATTTAGATTTCTACAATCCCCATTAAGAAAATAAAACCAAGCAAAGCATATTTACAGCATTATATTAATCCCCATTATGATAACCTAAATCCTCATTTTTTTCACACACTTTTTTAGCAACCAAGCACATTCATAAAATAGGAAAATCAAATATATCCAAACACACGCACAGAGGGGGGGAGAGAGAGAAACTAGGAAGGGAGAATGCAATCCGAATGGTAGATGTGCTTACATGGCATCATCTTGCACACCTCTGAATCGAGCTCAAACGATTCTTTACAAACTGCATAATGCGATTTGGTGACTGAATGGCTAGCAAAAATGTTGATGGTGGGCATTGACTCAATGGCAGCCTTTGACGCTGGAGGATGCTCGAAACGACCAACCCCATTAATTTCCAAGTTCTAACTGTGATACTGATCAAGAAGGCGGTCGAACCTAAAACCCATCAGGAACTTCGACATGCTTATCGGAGGAGACAGAGAGGATGGAGAGTAAAAACAAAGAAGATGAATGTAAAGTGTAGACAAGGCCATGGATGGGAGAAAGGCGCGTTTAGTGTTAATTTTGGGGCATCCAAAGCTACTCATCTATTGTCATGATTTAAGCACTAAGGTAGCGTTTGGATGGCCGGCTTGCCCGGTAGGTTTGGGGTTTTATACCCCAAACCATTGTTTGGATGGATTATAAGGGGGCAGTTTACAAACCTAAGGACTGAGGAAGCCGGTCAAAGAGAGGTTACCGAAACCTCTTGCGAGCGTGGGTATAAGGTTTAGCAGCCCGGGAATGGATTTTACTAATTTGATTATTGACCAGCGTGCCATTCAGTTTTGCTAGCAACAAATCGTTCTTCCATCCCTATCCCACATATTTGGCTTAACCCTCTCACACAGCAGCAACCATGGAAGATAGAAGAAGAAGAAGGAGGAGGAGGAAGAAGAACAGTTACACAGCCATGGAAGAAGAAGGAGAAGAGAAAGAAGAAGAAGAAGAACAGTCGCCGCCGTCGCCGATGCTGTTGCTGCGTCGCCGCCGATGCTGCCCCTGTTATATATAACCTGTCATATATATATATATATGCCCCTGCTGCTGCATCGCCGCCGATGCTGCCCCTGTTTGAAATATGTCATTATGAAAATATGTAACTTATTTGTTCTTCAAAATATCACCATTTTTTTAACGACAGTTATTTCAAAAACCAACCGTCATATCACTGTGATTTTTTGCAGGCATGACATACAGAGGTGGGGCATCTAATCCAACGGTCAGTTTTAAGAATTGTGATATAAAATTAGCCATATGGAGCCGACCTTACGCAACTTTGCGTAAGGCCGACCTTATATTATCATGTCTGTATATATATATATGTGTGTGCGTGTGTGTGTGCGTGCGCGCATTTGATTCTCTTGTTTAAAGAAGAGTAATTTGGTAATGATATTGATTTTGCTGTGAATCTTGATGGTCCAAACATGTTGAGATCTTAGTAATTCATGAAGCAAGTCGTGAGTGCATTTGGTTGAGATCAATGGTACAACATATTAGAAAAACATGTGGATTACCTCCATCAAAGATAGCCCAACAACATTATATGAAGATAATGCTGCTTGTATTGCACAGATTAAATGAGGTTATATTAAAGGTGACAGAACCAAGCACATTTCATCGAAGTTCTTTTACACTCATGAGCTCTAGAAAAGTGGTGATAGAAACGTTTTACAAATACGTTCGAGTGACAATCTTGCAGACTTATTCACTAAAGCATTACCAAAGTCAACCTTCAAGAAGCTAGTGCACAATATTGGAATGCATCAATTAAAGGACCTTTCATTTTAAGCTATTACTCATTGAAGTATCCATATGAGGGGGAGCGTGCTTATGAGGGGGAGTTATTGACAGAAAAGAAAAAAAAAATGGTCACACACTGTGCTAATAAGGGATTTTCCGAGCAAGGTTTTAACAAGGCATATTCATAGTGTGGTGGACATCCAAGGGGAGTGTTGTAAACATATGTATGGATGACCACCACATAAAGGTGGAACGTTACTCCTACAAGGAATTAAGTGTGGCTTAATTAGAATTCAATAGTGAATTCTTATACCGATGAACTTATGACTTTTCAAGTCATAATGTTTATCGGTTTAAGGCATCGTTTATAAGCCTATATAAAGAGAGAGAATAAGTAAGGAAGATGTGCATCGGGTGAGTGAATCATCAAAGTTAAAAGAGTGAGATTAAGAGGGGCTCCTAGCTTGGGCTTGGGATTAAAATTGAGTGGATTATTTGTACAATTGTTCTTAATAGTAAGAATCACTCTCCGTGGACGTAGGCAGATTTTTGCCGAACCACGTAAATCTTGGTGTTTTAATTTTATGTGCTTTGATTTACTTTAATTTCATAACGAAAAGGAAAATAATTCCATGACTATCCCATCAGCGTAATGCAATTTATATAATAGATGAGAGCATCTCCAATGGAGGTGCCAAATGAGTTGCCAAAGCCAAATTTGGCACTTGGCACTCAAAACAGTTGCAGCCAAGAAAATTCAAGAAAAAAAAATTGCAGAAAATGAAATAATCACAACACAGCCGATATGTTTGGCAGCCAAGAAAATTCAAGAAA
Organism: Hamamelis virginiana; assembly: GCA_017140935.1. Taxonomy (NCBI): domain Eukaryota; kingdom Viridiplantae; phylum Streptophyta; class Magnoliopsida; order Saxifragales; family Hamamelidaceae; genus Hamamelis; species Hamamelis virginiana. The sequence continues at coordinate 42,733 of JAESVK010001059.1, forward strand.
TAAAAAATCACACAAATGAATATCATATCAACACAGCCATGGCAAAGTTACATTTTTCAAAAACTAATCGTTGGATTACTGTGATTTTTGGTAGACATGACATACATTATAAGAGTATCTAATCCAACGGTCAGTTTTTCAAAATTTTCACTGCAGGTGGCTCTACAATATTAAAATCATAAATTTTAAGTGCAAGTGGTACTAATTTAAATTTAGTGTGTAATTAAATTCCTTCAATTTAAATTAATTAATGATAAATTATAATTATAATAGTAGTATGAATTAACCCCTGCACACACCATATGAATTTTTTTCATTACGAGGAATAAAAAATATTTAATATGTTCTTGTAAATAACTTTTGAAAAGTAGTTGGTAGTTAGTTGGAGCATGGAGGTAAATATGTCAAATAGATGAAAAGTGTCAAAATTTGGCACTTGATGCATTGTAGCACTTTGTGCTATAATTAGAATTTAACATCAACTAGTGCCATATAAGATGTCAAATTTGACTTTGACACCTCAAATTTGACTTTTGCATTCGAATGCTCTAATAGTAGATAAATGATCATTTGGCTACATCCGGTGACTAGTGCATTATGGATTGCCCTTGCCCTTGTCCTTGCCCAAAGCGACAATAATGATGCTTTTCATGAACTAGTTTTTACTTTCTTGTATGTCCCTCACTTTTCACCTATTGGCTCTCATTATTATCCTACTTCCAACCATAAAATGCCACGACATCAATTGCTTTTTAGGATTATCAAAACATTTTTATTTTTTTAACATATACTTTTATCATAACGATCTTGTGGATATATACTAATTTAACTACAATTTGTACAATACTAACAGTTGAATTATATGTATACTCTTTCTTTGAATATTATGCATGCCAAAAATCGAAGTAATTTGAAGTTAGTATCTTAAATACAAATTATAAAAAGCTATAATGACTGAAAACTATAATAATTTTTTTATATTTTTAAAAATCAATCATTAAATTTTTATAATTTTTGACATATATTATATGTATAAAAATAGTATTTAAATCAACGGACAATTTTTAAAAATCAACGTACTTTAACTATAGTAAACATTTGATAATTTTTCTAATTTATCCAAAGTATACTTTTACTAAAATTTATAGTCAAATTAAATCTTAAAATAATGAAAATTATCCACAAACCTTATCATAATAATATTCCAGATTTGATGGCTACTGTTCTTTTTCTTTTCAACTTTCAAGAAGATTAGATAAATTGAAGAAGAAGAATCAAAGTCCATCGATTCCCCTTCTCCCAATAATAAAGCCAGGTTCAATGTCGCCACCCATTTTAAGAATAAACTACAGTTCTTTCACTTTCATCTCCATCGTTGATCTTGCCTCTTTTCTCCTAAAAACTAATTAAAAACATAATCTCATTCTTCTTTCCCCCCCTTCCTTCATCGCCGTAGTCCGTAGAGTTACCTCCGAGAATGGCATCTTTAGGGTTCCGGCCACTGGAGGAGAAGTCTCTTATAGAGTACATTAAGGCCACCCCTTCTCTTTCCTCCAAGCTTTGCAACCAGTTCGATGACTTGACGATTAAAGAAGTCGGCGATGGCAATCTCAATTTTGTCTTTATCGTCATCGGATCTGCAGGTTCTTTCGTTATTAAGCAGGTAATATATATATATATATATATATAGAAAGAGAGAGAGAGAGAGAGAGAGAGAGAGAGAGAGAGAGAGAGAGAATTGATTTTGTTGGGTGTTTAGAATAGTGTAGAAAATGGTTGGGATTTGTATTTTCTTCTGGGATTGCATTATACTGTTGCTTATTCTTTTGTAGTATAACTATAACTATGTACGTTTGCTCGTATTAATTGAATTTTTGTTTTGGAAGTTCAGTTAAGTTGTATCTCTACTCAAGAGTGCTTCATAGAAATGAAGTTAAATATCATTTAATTTAACGTTTTTTATTCCCCTGATTGTTTTGGGTTTTCAGATTCTTTGAGAAAAGGGTTTGCTATATTACAGATCCCATGAGAATTGAATTGTTTTACTGTGATTTCCTTATAATTTTGCTAGCAAATCCATCGTTTTGATTCGGGAAATTCAACAGAATTGCAGACGTCACTGCAAATTAGTGAAAAATCTATAACAGAGTAATTATCTAATTTCTTAAAATTAATCCTACACTTTCGAAGATGCTGATGGGTATAAAGATTAATTCTACATGTAAGAATTTGATTTTTGGTTCACTATCTGTTAAAAAAATGGAATTTTCTTTTTTGTTTGGTTGATTTTAATCAAACCTAAATTGGCTTTGATGGACGGATATATATATATATTTTTTAATCTATTAAGCTCTTATGTTCTGTATAAGGTTATATCTTCTGTGAAATAGCATGCCATCAATAAAGGAAAAATATAATGTATTTGTAGCCCATTAATCTCTAATGCTCTGTATAGGGTCATATCTTCTATGAAATAGCATGCCATCAAAAAGGAAAAATGTGATGTATTTGCATTCGCCCAATTACTATAGATTTTACACTCCTGAACATTCTGAACTCGAAAATATCCATTACTAAATCTCATACATTCCATATTTTTGTAAATAATCAGAATGATTAATTGAAGTAAAATGCTAGGTATACTGAATATGTTTTTTCCTGTTGTGGTGATGGCAAACTAGAATAGAATTAAATATTTTAGTTTCATACACAAAGAAGGACTGTGTAATCATCTTTACAATGAATCCAGTAAATTTATCTGAAATACCTAACATCATTCTTGATAGAAAATTAGCTCAAGGTTCTTGCATATTCAAAGTGTGTAAAACTTTTATGGTGGGATATTTTTCCTGAATTTTTCACATGGAGAGCTTTCTAAATATATCCAGATCATTTTGAAATAATGTGCCTTCCATTCAATTAATAGTCACATTTGGTTGTGTGAGAATCCAGGCTCTTCCATACATACGTTGTATTGGGGAATCTTGGCCGATGACAAAGGAACGTGCATATTTTGAGGCATTGGCTTTAAAAGAGCATGGTGTTTTATGCCCTAATTATGTTCCAGAAGTTTATCATTTTGACCGTGAAATGTCTTTGATTGGTATGCGCTACTTGGAGCCTCCACATATAATCCTGCGAAAAGGATTAATTGCTGGAATTGAATACCCGTTGCTTGCGGAACACATGTCTGAATTTATGGCGAAGACTCTTTTCAGCACATCCCTTCTCTATCGTTCCACCACGGAGCACAAACGTGCAGGTAAACAACTTTTGTTTATTACCTCATTACTTGCTCTCATATTTCATTTAAATTTTCCTTTTTTTATATATTCCTAATGAATTAAAGCTTTGGATTTAAAATCCATAACTTTCATTTTTGTTCGCTTTCTTGTACATATGTGACCAAGTTTTAGTAGATAGAATTAATGAAACCACTAAAGATTGGCGAATTACGAAGGGGACGGTAATAGCTGGATGTTTTTCCTGCGGTGCTGATGCATTTGTGCTATGAATCACAGCAAGACCTTTAACCTTCTATTTAAGTCCCAACCATGGAACCCATATTCTTCAGTTGAGCTTCCCACCCAGCCATGGTCCCTCATGTTTTGCACTTTCTGATGAGTATCACTCCTTAGGTATTAAATTAGTAAATATGTATGGATACACAATTTTGTGTAAGGTGACCTGTTTTTAGCCAATGTCTGGTGGGGATTTTGAGAAACCAAACATTGATTAGATACTCTTCTTATGCACATCATGCACGCCAACTATCACATTGAAACAATGGTGAGTTTATCAGATATGTCGCTGATAAAACTGCACTATCGGTATTCTAAGAAAATAACCATTTGATCAATGTGAATTTTGGCATGCATGACCATAAGAAGAGTATCTAATCCAAGTTCTTCAAACCACCTATTCCGTATTGGCTAAAAACGGGTCACCTTACGCCTTATAATAGCATGCCTTTTTTCTGTGCATGTGTGACATTGTACTTTTTATGGTTTCTTCTCCTCCTACTCACTTTTAACCACATGGGCATGCTCAAATACAAGTAGCTAATTTTTTTTCCCTCATAATGTTTTATGCAGTTGCTGAATTTTGTGGAAACGTGGAGTTATGTAGGCTTACTGAGCAGGTTGTTTTTTCTGATCCTTACAAAGAGTCCCAATATAACCGTTGCACTTCTCCTTATCTCGATCGCGATGCAGAGGCTGTTCGGAACGATAATACTTTGAAGCTTGAAGTTGCTGAGTTGAAATCCATGTACTATTACTATTTTAGTAGCACATTTCTTTCCATAATAAGTGGCATTTCCACTCTTTTTCTGTTTGTTTTATGATATAACAGAGTTGCCTGTTCTGTAGGTTCTGTGAGAGAGCCCAAGCCCTAATACATGGGGATCTCCATACCGGTTCTGTCATGGTTACCCATGACTCAACTCAGGTTATAGATCCAGAATTTGCTTTTTATGGACCAATGGGGTTTGATGTAGGGGCATTTATAGGAAACTTAGTATTGGCTTTCTTTGCACAAGATGGACATGCTGACCAAGGGAATGACAGGATAGTATGTCTCAGTCATTAATTTGTCTCATTTATTTTTATGCATATCATATTCAGAATTTCAGATGATCTACACCTTAATTAACTAATCTTTTACCATTCTGTATTACCTGTCTTGTACATATTTTCTTGAACCATTCTTAGTTGAATGCTTTGTTTTATTTTCGTTAATTTACCCTAGATATAAGTAGCTTTCCCTACTGTCTCTTTTGGAGATTGATGTCTTCTTCCATCCTTTATTTTACTTATACATTTAGCTATAGCCCTTTCTATAGTAGAATCTTTTTAATTAGTTTTAGTTTCATACATTTTGTTTGTTAAATGACTGTTTGATTGCTTTGCATGTATCGGTTATAAGGCCCATGTAGAATCTCCTGATTTGTTGCTAAGCCAATAATTTCACTATCTTTCAAGTTTGATGAAGTGTCCACAGACTCTGTATCTTGATAAACATCAAATTTGAAGTTAATATTAATTCTTTACTTCAAAACTTCTTTTTATAATGCTACATATATGTATGCATGTAAATACCATCTTTGGTCACAACTGGCTATCTATGCGTGAGGGTAATTTATGAGATTCATATTGTCATGCAGACATATAAAGAGTGGATTCTGCGGACAGCAGAAGAGACTTGGAATCTCTTCCACAAAAAATTCACTGCACTTTGGGATGAACACAAGGATGGCTCTGGCGAGGCATATCTTCCAGCAATTTATAATAACCCTGAGCTTCATCAGCAAATACAAAAGAAATTCATGAAAGATTTGTTCCATGATACTCTTGGATTTGGTGCAGCAAAAATGATCAGGTGAG
>JAESVK010001059.1:49036-64480 GCA_017140935.1 Hamamelis virginiana
AGTAGGAATGTATAGCATTACTCTTTCACATTTATATATACGTACAGTGCAATAGTATGTACATGTATTGTGACATATTATGTCACAATGGCTTTTTCTTTTTCTTCTTTGCTTTTGTACGAGGACGAGAAAGACGAAAACACAATTGAAAAAAAAAAAAAAAAACATAGTGAAAACCTAAAAAACATTGTAAGAATAAAAAAGTAGACAATGAAATCCAAAAAAATCACAATGAAAACACAATGAAAAAAAGAAAAGAAAAGAAAACACAGTTATTGACTTCCTCTGAGGTTAGGTGTAATTTCATGGATCTCCTATAAGTTTTAAAAAATTCCAATGACCCCCCTAAGGTTTACTGCTATGTGTAAACACCTTCCTTCTATTACATTTTCCGTCAATTAGTGCATAAAATGACTAAAATACCATCATTTCTTTGCAAATGTAAATTACATCAACCTTTCCTAAGGTTTGACATATTTTCAACCACCTCCCCTATCAACAAACTTACTTTGAATAATCATATCTTCCACATATGAACTTCGATTTGAATAATTCAAGTTGCTATTGAAAGTTCTCATAGCATATTTTTTATTGCAACTTGATTTACTCGATTTGGATTTGAAATAAATAAGTTATAAGCCTTCAAAGTTGGGAAAAATTCACATTTTTTCAATTTTTCAAGTCTTTATTTGAAACAATGTGGTTAATTGTGTATGGACCTATAATCTATTTAGCTTTGTCTTCGAAGTCTTTACGAGAATTTTATTTTTTATGCATGTGTGTGTGTATATATCATAGAGTTTGTTATAAAGTGCACATTGCATAAGATGACGTCCACATAACCAATTGTAGAGCAGATTTTGAAAAACTAAATGTTGGATTAGATTAACTTCTTTTGTATTTCATACTCACTAAAAGTCACAATGATCTAATGGTTAGTTTGTGAAAAATATCATGGTAATAAATTGTGACTTTTATGTTGTTAAAAAACCGGCTGTTGGACATTGTGATTTTTTAGCGAGCATGAAATTCATAAAAAGTTAATTTAATCCAACGATTACTTTTCCAAATTTTGTTATGCAACTGGGTTACTTTTTCAAATTCTGTTATGCAATTAGGCCTATGGAAAAGTAGGCATTTTTAGAATTTTAGTGATTGATAGCCTTATCAACAATTTCTGAAAGGGACATACGTGTTTGCAAATATATGTAAATCTCGAGGGGTTATTTGCATTTTTCACATCTTAGGGGAGGTCCTTGTAATTATGTCAAACCTCAAGAGAGATCATTACAAACAACAATAAGGATAAAGTGGGCATTTTTTGAAAGTTAGTGGCTGATGTAATTAGGCCTATTGTCAACAATTACCGTTAGTTTCCTAACGAAAAATGTAATTGAAGGGAAGTGTTTGCATATAGCAGAAACCTTAATAGAGTTGTTTGAATTTTCTAAAACTCAGGGGAGATCCGTATAATTACACTTAATCTTAGGCAAGTTCAATGCATTTTACCCAATTCCAAATGATTAAGATTTAAAGTATTTTTATTTCCTCCATTTTCACACGGACCAAACAGAACCTAATGCTCCATATTTAGATTTTTAAAGCAAAGCATACTCACTGCATTATATTAATCCCCATTATGATAACCCAAATCCTCATTTTTTTTCACACATTTTCTTAGAAACCAAACACATTCATAAAAAAGGAAAATCAAATATATCTGAACACATGCACGGTGGGGAAGAGAGAGAGAAACTAGGAAGGGAGAATGCAATCCAAATGGTAGATGTGCTTACATATCATCATCTCGCATGCCTCGGAATCGAGCTCAAACAATTCTTTTCAAACTGCGTAGTGCAATTTGGTGACTGCATGGCTAGCAAAAATGTTGATGGTGTGCATTGACTTAATGGCAGCCTTTGACGCCGGAGGATGCTTGAATCGACCAACCCCATTGATTTCCAAGTTCCAACTGTGATAACTGATCAAGAAGGCGGTCGAACCTGGAACCCATCAAGAACTCCGACATGCTTGTCGGAGGAGACAGAGAGGATGAAGAGTAAAAACAAAGCAGATCTAGGTAGAGTGTAGATAAGGCCATGGATGGGAAAAAAGCGCGTTCAATGTTAATTTTGGGGCATCAAAGGTCCTCATTTTGTTATCTTGACTTGAGCACTAAAGGACAAACTTCTTTTAGCAATAATCCTATGCTTCTCACTCACTTTTTTAGCAATAATCACGATGATCCAACGGTCAGATTTTTATAAAAAAATATAACTGTAAAAAACTGTGACTATGTTGTTTTTCAAATTATCATAATATTTTTTTTTTGTTAGTTTTTTCAAAAGTTAACTGTTAGATCACTATAATTTTTTATAGGCGCGGCATACATAATAGAGATCCATAGTCAAATGGTCAGATTTTCAAAATTTGTTTTGCTATCGGTCATATGGAGGTCTATTAACATTTCTGTATTTTTGTTATTTCTAAAATCAACTCAGATTTAAGGCTTTTCTATTAATTGTAAAACGCACAACTTTAGACTTTTGATTTGCTGTTGATTATCCTTTTGATTAATACGATACTGATCAATCTACTGCGATCAAGCCTACACTAAAAAGTTATAATTGACAAAAAAGAGTTAGACCTGAGCTGATTTTAGAAATAACAAAAATACATAAATGTTAATAGACCATATGGAGGCCAGTAGTAAAACAAATTTTGAAAATCTGATCATTCGATTAGAGATTCCTGTTATGTATATTGCGTTTGCCAAAAATCACAGTGAATCAATAATAGTCACAATTTTTTACAATGACATTTAAAAAAATGGGAAAATACACTTTGCACCCTTGTATTATAGTCCAAAAACACTTTGCACCCCTGCACTTTAAAAGCGAACAATCAGCCCCCTGTACTTTCAAACTTTTGCATAGGGGCTTACAGCGTTTAAAAATGTGAGTAGATTATGAATTTACCCTTTGTAAATTCAAGTTATAACCGGGCACAAAACTGTACATATCTGGGTCGGGTTGCCGAGTTACAAATATACCCACCCAAATGAGTTTAGCAAAAAAAAAAAATCCCTAATTTCTTCGATGCCCTAAATCCCCAAATTCGCACTAGAGGTAAATTCAAAGTCTCTGATACTCTTCAGCCATCTCCACCCACGGCGCAGGAGAACGGGATCCTCCCTCCGGCAAACTTGACTGTGCACTTCACTCCGGCAAACTCGACGGCAAAGGTGCACTTCAAACAACCGATACACAGCACCATTAGTGTTCATGACGACTTGAATCTGGACCAATAATGTTCGAAAATCTTAGAGCTTAAGGGTTTGGTTTCACAACAGTAAAAAGGTAAGGGTTTGATTTAATTTCTATTGCAATTTTTTTGGTCATTATCAGTTTTGTATATTATCCTCTTTTTTGTGCTATATCTATTCTCTTTCTACCAATCCTTGCTGGGTTAAGCTATGTGGTATTTTCATCATTTATAGGGTTGATGTGGTCCCAAATGAAAGTGAAAGTTGACATTAAAGTTTGTTTTTTCTGTCATGCATTTTAGTGGTGTTTATTTTATCTGTTTAGTTTGTCTACTTTTGATGAAATCAGGGCTGAAGTGGTCCCAAATGGATAATATTATACTTTAGAATTTTTTGGGGAGAATAAATATGTTTGGTGTGTTGGCATAAAGGTATTCACTTGGTGTGGGGATTTCAAGTTAACTCTATAAGTGATGATTTCAGGTGTGGGCATTATTCAACATTTTTGTTTGAATAGTTTTGGTGCCTCATTTATTCTCGATTTGCCCTCTACGTACTATAACTTTACTGGTAACAAATTTCAATGTCAACAACATGCGTACTACCAGTGACCATATGAGTTGTTTTATAGTAACTCTAGCTCATTCACTTTATTGGCACTAACAATATTCAAATAAAATTATATTTGGACCACATGAGTTGTTTCGCTGTAACTTTCATTCATCTCATTGGCATCAAATTAACCATCAACACAAACATTAATTAGAGTAGAATTATATATGGGCTAGTTATTAGAGATGGGTTGAGAATATATATATATATATATATATATATATATATATATATATATATATAGGTTATACATCTTACCACAGGTGACATGTCCAATTTTTCAAGTTGATTTGGCACTAAAAATGTTGAATAATTTGTTATGTTTCAAATTGTTGTGTTTCTTTTAGTGTTACTCTTTGCTTGATTTATTTTTTGTGAGTTTTAATGTTTAATTGAATTAACTGTTATTTAACAATTTCTTTAATTTAGATGGCGGAAAATAGGTACAACTTGATGTTCCACTATGGAGGCCAATTTGTTACCAGTCCAAACAATTTTATCTAGGTAGAAATGTACACATCATCAATTCTGTGGATCCTAATTGTATTTCATTACTGGATATGCAAGGAGTCTGTGAAATCCTTGGTGAGGATCCAGAAAGTATTATTTACCACAAGTTGCCCGGTACTAATGACGATGGTGACTTGAGGGTATTGTTCAATGACGATGATGTCTTGGATATGTTTTCCATACGTAAAAATGGGGACACCATCGATTTGTATGTGGTGGCACTTGTTAGTCAACAAATGCAGCCTCTTGATATTCAACCTTCTACACTACTGTTGGCTCCATCAAAACGTGCGAGGAAAGAAACACATCCCCTCGTGAATGAAGCTGAAGTCGATCCACCCTATTTAATGAAGCAAGTGGGGATCACCCTGATGATCCTGATCGTCCTGCCCATGATGAGTCTGATAATGGATCTTATCTTAGTCATTTTTTAGATGAGACCAACAAATATACTTCTTCTGACAGCGAAGTCCTTGATGTTCCTGCCCTTACTGATAAGGGCAAAGGTGTGATTGATTCCGATTTGGATGAAGATGTTGATTCAATATATGATGACAGTGATGAACTTCATTCCTTGTGCTCATCATCTTATGACAGTGAGCCACGAAATGATGAGTTTTATGTGGATAGGGATATGGATAATCCCACCATTACTCTAGGAATGGAGTTTACCTGTGAAACTGTGTTTAGGGAAGCATTGAGAAAAATTTCAATTAAAAAAGGATTTGACTATCGATTCAAAAAAAATGAGCCAGCTAGAGTCACTGCTGTTTGCAAGTTTAACTGTGGGTGGCGCATTCATGCGTCAAGAAAAGGCAATGCACAGAATTTTCAAGTCAAAACTTTCCAACCTATTCACAGTTGCCATCGGAGTATGGAGAATCAACATGCGATATCCACTTGGCTGGCAAAAGAATACCTTGAGAAGCTTAGAGATGACCCTAAATGGGAAAGTACAGCTGTGCAGAAGAGTGTAAAGTGAGATTTTATGCTTGATATGTCAGCAGGTCAGATTTACAGGACCAAGAGAAAGGTTAAAAGAATGGTTGAAGGAGCTGAGGGTGCTCAATATAAAAGAATAAGAGATTATTGTGAGGCTATTATGAAGGAGAATCCAAGGAGTACTGCCATTGTCAAGGTAGAGAGGCCAGACCAAGAACAGCCTGTAACGTTCCAGCGTCTGTTCATTAATGCTAAAAAATAAGGCTTTTTGAATGGTGTTAGACCTTTCATTGGTTTGGATGCCTGTCATTTGAAGGTAATCAGTTGCATACTTTATTTCTAAATTAATGGTATATTGTTTAGATTGTTGCATGTAGTTATGCATGTCATTTTATTTTTTAATTAACTGTTATTTTTATATATATTGTGTAATGAACTTCTCCTACACTGTAGGGTACATTTGGAGGTCAGCTATTGCATGCTATAACACGCGATGCAAACGATATGATGTACTCACTAGCAATTACTGTTGTTGAAGCTGAATGCAAAGAGAGTTGGAGCTGGTTCCTTCAGAATCTAATTGAAGTCATTGGCAATAATGGAGTTAGGGGATGGATATTTATGTTTGACCGGCAAAAGGTTTGAAGATACAAATTACATAGTTAACACCTCATTATTTTTGGACTGTTTAATCATAATTAACACATTTATTTATGGTTGTTATGTTAGGGACTTATTGAAAGCATGGACGAAGTCCTGCCAGGAACTGTACATCGTCATTGTATAAGGCATTTATATGCTAACTTCAAAGATGAGGGATTTAAGGGAAAAATGTTGAAAGATTTGCTTTGGAAAGCTGCTTGTGCATACACTATCCATCAGTTTGAAGAACACGTGTCTGAACTACAATCGATTAAATCAGGGGCGGCTAAGTGGCTGAGGAAGATTAATCCTGCATGTTGGACGAGGTCCCACTTCAGTGCACATTCTAAATGCGATGTTTTGCACAACAACTGCAGTGAGTCTTTCAACTTAATGATTTGAAAGCAAGGGATAAACCAATAATTCAAATGGTTGTGTGGATACAGAGGAAGTTGATGGTAAGGATTCAAAAAAAAAAAAAAAAAGTGAGAATATGGAAAAGAAAGAGGGACTCTTTTGTCCAAAAATACAACAAAAACTTGAAGAAATGAGAGAAGAGTCAAGATGTTGTGAGACTATATATGCAGGCGATGGGATTTTAGAGGTGGTTAATAGATTGAAGACATGCATAGTGAACATAAACAATTGGATATGTTCATGTAGGCGATGATAAATTTCAGGGTTGCCATGTCCTCACGCAATATCTGCAATATTTCTACTAAGAGGAAAGCCCGAAGAATTCACAACATCGTATTTCCATAGGGAAACATATTTGAGATGTAATAGGCATGCCATAAGACCGGTTGGTGATGAGTCGAAATGGGAGGTCATTCATCCTGAACCCATATTTCCGCCACCACTTCGCAGACAACATGGTAGGCCTAAAAAGGCTAGGAAGAGAGCACCAGACGAACCAAGGAACCCAAATGCAGTGCGTAGAGGGCAAACTGAGAATAAATGCGGAAAATGTAAAGAATATGGCCATAATAGCCGCACGTGCAAAGGTCCTATCAAGGGAGAAAACAAAGTAAGAGTGCATAGCTCGGGAAATAATAAACAGGTGAAATTTTCTTTGTAGTAATTTGTTCATTTATATGATATCTATTTGTTCATTTTTCGCCATTAACTGTTAAAGGTAAGAAATTGAATAAATTTTTTTGTTGGTGACAAGGGCAACAAGGTTCGGAAGGGTAAAGGCAGTAAAGAGGGAACAAGTACTGAGGAAGGAACACAACAAGGAAGTGGCAGAGGTGATGGCAAGGGGGCTGGCAGGGGTGCTAGCAATGGTGCGGCAACACATACTATTTATGAAGGTGGTACTTCTAATCAACCAGCAGAGGGGCATTCAGGAATGGGAATGTATAATGGGTTTAAGCACGGCGTTGGCCTTTTGATCCCGCCAGCAGTGGGCCAAGTAGGAAGGGGGATGTACAGCGTATTAAGTTCGGGTATGAGGCCTCGGCGAGGCAATGATGCGAGTTATGGGAATTTGGCCCCACTTGGTCAGGTAATAATATAGGAAATTATCATTTAATTATGAGTTTTATGGACTGATTTGGCATGCTAGCAACCTCTGATGTGGCATGCTGTGACCACTATCTAACAACTTTTATCCGACTGTTGGATTACCGTAATTATTGCTCAAAAAGTGAGTGAAAAACATAGGACTATTGCTAAAAAAAACTTTATCCTTTAGTGCTCAATCCAAGACAAACAAATGAGGACATTTGGATCCCCTCAAATCATTATGTGGAGACATATTAATTGTTGATCGAGGTGATCAATAGATATTACTCAAAAGAGTGATCAAGTAAATCCAAACCCCAACTTTTGGTCATTTTGGAGCCAAATTTCATTATAGCTAGAGAATCTCATTAAATATCATCATGTGTCTGCATCTCCTTCAAACCTAAACAAGGCCAAGCATGGGTCTCTCCAAGCAAAAGATGCCGCCACCAAATTTTTGTCTCTTTTTCACTTTTAAAAAAATAAAATAAAAATAAAAAACTATAAAGAAACCGCTCTTATTCCTAAGAGTAAATAATCACTTTATTTTATGAATTACAAGCGTAGGTCCGTGCATTGTGGAGGATTTATCAATAAAAATTTATTTAATTAATTATAATTATATAAAATATATTTTGATCATATAATCTTGACCGTTTGATCGTAATTAAATTTATAGGATTACAGTATATATCTTAATACATAAGAATGATTAAAAATGTTAAAGAAATTGAAGAAAATTAACTTAGATGTATTATTAAAAAAATAAAAATTTTAAAATAACATAAAGAAAGTAAAAAGTAAGCTAGAATCAATTTTTTTTTTTTTTTAAAATAAGAATTAAGAAGAGAGGGAGGAGAAGTATATGAGACCAACGATAAATAAAAAAGAAAAAAAAATAAATTATGGAAAGAAAAAGAAAACTTAAATGGGACCCACATCAATAAAAAATCTTGAAAATCTAAATTTTAATTAATTAGTTGGACCAATGATATAATGCCATATCATTTTGAGAGTCTCGATCTAGTAAGCAAATGTTGACTTTCGTGAAAGTCAGCATAAAGCTCATAGGGAATTGTGGTGTGCATAATTTGAAAAACCAACCGTTGGATTAGATATTCTTGTCATAGATGTCATGTCTCCCAAAACTCATAGTGATTCGATGTAGACATCTCAAAATACAGATTGCAAAAAATTCAGACAACTGAAAACTGTCATAGTTTTTTTTAGTGACATATTTGAGAATCTGACCGTTGGATCACTGTGATTTTAGGCATGCCTAATCATACATATGCATAGAATCTAATCCAACAATCAATTTTTCAAAATAAGTATCCCACAAAAACCTGTGAGCTTCATGTTGATTTTCGCGAAAGTTAGCATGTATTGATAGGATCATTTTGAAATAGGATCAAAACCAAAAGATAAAAAAGAAGAGCGAATTAAAGAGAGAAGAAAATAAAAAATGAAAATAATTAAACAGATAAATGATCATTTGGCTACATCTGGTGACTATTAGCTCTCATTATTATCCCACTTCCAACTATAGAATGCCACGACACCAATTGCTTTTTACGATTTTCAAAATATTTTTATTTTTTAAAATAAAATTGTGGACAGGGACGGAACCAGGATTTTATCTTGAGGGGGGTCAAAATATTAAAGACAAATTCAAAATTCAAACACATAAATCTATTAAGATTCAAAATTAAGTTTCTTCCTGAATAATAAAACTAATATATATTCAGTCATAACAAAAAGTTTTTTTCTTGAAAAAAAAAAGAAGACAAACATGATTCAAGAACCGGTAAGTTTCAACAGAATCATCTATCAAAAAGGAACTCAACGTTCTTTCAAATCTCGAAAGTCTTCTATAATTGATTCTATGCTAAGCTTCATAACAATTTCTTTTTCAATATACAAAAATCAAAGAATCCGTAAGAAAGTCATCCTCCATTTTACTGCGAAGCCTAGTTTTAATAATATTCATGGCTGGAAATGAGCGTTCTGTTGTTGCAGTAGAAACTGGAATAGTAAGTACAAGACCGATCACTCTATAAACACGTTGATAGATTGCTGATCTTCTAATCTTTACCAACCATTGACACAGTTTAGAAATAGAGGATAATTTTTGAAACTCTGTATGTTGAACAACATCACACTCAAAATGGCAAAGTTCTATTTTCAATTGCACTTTCTCGTCATCTGTGAAGTCTTGCGGATAAAATTTATCTACCAATTGGAAAACATCATCAACTTTGAAAGATTCATATCCATTTCGAGGGTCCAAAGTCGAGCTAAGCGTAAGCAACTCCATTCCATGCTCACTAAACCGATCATTTAATTCTTGTAGTTGAGAATCAATTATAGCATTAAAAATATATATCCGATAATGATGCTCAATTGAAAATTCACCTTGTTGATGACGAGCTCGACCTCCTCTTGAAACATAATGGGCATTCATATCCGGGACATCTATGCTGCGTATTTCACAAAATGCTTTCACATTGGTGAGTAAATCTTTCCATCCATCATCTCTCAACTTTTGAAGAAGTGATTTAGTTGATGAAACAAGACGCATGGCATTTAAAATTTCTTGAGATTTATATTGCAAAGCTTGACAAAGTAAATTAGTAATTTGCATAATTTCTTTCATATGATGTAAGATGAAAACAAACTCAAATGATATCAATGCTTGGTAAGCTGAGTCCGCATCTCCTCGTTGAGCATAAGTAGTTCCATCCTCAATGATGTTAAGAAGAACTTTGCAAGTTGGACTGAACATATTTATTAAGCTAGAAACAGATTTTAAGTGAGAACTCCAACGAGTATCTCTGGCCAGCTCGTTGTAAAGTACCAATTTGATTAAGGCCCTTACCAGTCTCAAGCTCATCAGTGGCAATCAAATGTGCAATTTGAGAGGCTTGAGCTACTTTCAATTCATCATTATGCTTGCATAAAGCACCAACAATATTGACAATAGAAGACAATTTATTAAAAAATTGATGAATGATTATAACGCCTCTCGATGTAGCAACTAATGCCAATTGTAAGCGATGATAAAAACAATGGACATAGTAAGCATATGGACAGTCATTTAAAACCAAAGCTTGCAATCCATTCCACTCTCCCCGCATATTACTTGCACCATCATATCCTTGCCCTCGAATATTCTGAATATCTAAATTGTAATGAGACAATACAGAATTATCCCATTTTTTAGAGTTAATGCTGCAGTGTTGGAGACATGAACAAGCCCAAAAAAACACTATCTTAAATTGCCATCTTTGTCAACAAATCTTAAAACTATAGCCATTTGCTCCTTTTTTGATTTATCGCGAGCTTCATTAATAATTATACAAAACTTTGCATCACCAATCTCCTCACGAATTGCCTTTTTCACTTTGGTTGATATGACATATAAAATTTCTTTTTGGATTTTTGGTGATGTGTAAGAGGCATTTTTGGGAGCATTATCCAATACAACTTTCGCAACTTTCCCACTATATGAACTTATTATACTTATCATTTTAAGAAAATTTCCACGATTGCTTGAACTTTGACTTTCATCGCGACCTCTAAAAGCACAACCTTGAAATGCAAGTCATTTGGCTGTATCAATTGAAGTTTTAAGTCGGAGTCAATTGTTTGAAATTTGCTCAGAAGTAAACTTATCAAGCACTCTCTCTATATGTTGTCACTGCTCCATCAAATTATTGCATGATTTCTCGGCAATTTTATGAATAGAGTTAGGATCTTTCCCAACATGATTCAAAAAAGCGCAATTTTTCCCATCCCTAACTTTCTTCCAATTTTGAAATCCATCAACTATAAATGCAGACCCAGACTTATTAAAGAGATCGCATGGTAGGCAAAAGGCTGCAGCTTTTTCAGGGGAATATTCTAACCACGAAGGAAATAAATTGAACCATGAATATTGAAAACTACGAGGATGAGCTTCTGATCCAGATTTTGGATACTTTGAAAGCATAGGTTGGTATGCACAATTCTTAATGTAAGCTCGTCGAATTTCATCGCGTTAATTGACATCATAATCTCATATTCGCGGACGCTTTCCTGGGTCGCGTTCTAAAGTATTTAAATCAACTTCATTATTTTCAATTCTTCGAGATTTTGTAGGACGGGTTTCAGAAATTGGAGTATCATTAGTGGGAGTTGGCAATGTTGCATTAGATTCCAAGTTTTTGGCATTTTTTCTTTTGAAGAGCTCGTCAATCGTAGACGACTTTCCCATCTATAAATTAAATAAAAATAACATTTATTTATATTAAGTAATTTTAATTTACACTCAAACATAAAATAATATTATTAAAAACAAGCACAAATAGGATTTTCAATCACAAAGGGTTTTCATTTGGCTCACCCCCAACCTCCTACAACAATTAATCACAAATAGGATTTTCATTTGGCTCATCCCAAACCTCCTATCACCACTATAAATATATCACAAGCTAGGTTAATCAACAATTTATTAAATAAATAAATGAGAACAAATAGGTTAATGGTTTGAACTTTCATTTCATGGCATCTTAATTAAGTTATTCAAGGAAATAATCATATAAAATGCAACAAAATAGAAGGCCAAAAAAGGAAGAGAACTAGAGAAGGTACACTTACTATACAAGTGGGGTTTGATTTTGTGAATAAAACTTGGGTTTCCCAAGTTAGCAGACAAATGAGACAACTGCTCGCACAGTCACCGAGTCACGGGCATGGGGCCATGGGGGATACTGGATGGGGCAACGACAGTGAAGGTAATTAAAGAAAATGAGAGAAAAGAAAAAGAGAGAAGAGAGAGAAGTGGGTTAGGGACTTAGGGTTTTTTTACTGATGCCAGAAAGGAGTAAATTTCCCATATGGACTCTGATTTGTTTTTCATATGGACTCTGGTTTTTTAATGGGCTTTTATTAGAGCTTTTTTAATAGAATATGAATTGGGCTTCTAATTGGGTTTGACTCTTAGTTATTATGTTTTGAACTTTGAATTGGGGGGGCCATTAATGTATTTTATTGAATTGGACTTCTAATTGGGCCATTAATAATGGAAATTTTACAAAAGTCAGAGGGGCCATGGCCCCCTTGTGATATAAGTAGTTCCGTCCCTGATTGTGGATATATACTAATTTAACTAAAGTTAGTATAATACTAACAGTTGGATTATATATATACTATTTCTTAAAATGTAATAATTTTTTTTATATTTTTAAAAACCAACCATTATATTATTATGATTTTTGACATGTATTACATGTATAGAAATAGTATTCAACTCAATGTTCAGTTTTTAAAAATCAACGTACGTTAAGTATAGTAAACATTTGATCATTTCTCTAATTTATCCAAAATATACTTTTACTAAAATTAAATCTTAAAATAATGAAAATTATCCACAAACCTTATCATAATATTCAAGATTCCCATCCAAAGAATACTTTTGATGACCAGTGTTTGTTCTTTTTCTTTTCTTCTCTCAAGAAGGTATAGATAAATTGAAGAAGAAGAGTCAAAGTCCATCGATTCCCCTTCTTCCAATAATAAAGCCAGGTTCAATGCCGCCACCCATTTTAAGAATAAACTACAGTTCTTTCACTTTCATCTCCATCGTTGATCTTGTCTCTTTTCTCCTCAAAACTAATTAAAAGCATAATCTCGTTCTTCTTTCCCCCCCTTCCTTCATCACCGTAGTCCGTAGAGTTACCTCCGAGAATGGCATCTTTAGGGTTCCGGCCACTGGAGGAGAAGTCTCTTATAGAGTACATTAAGGCCACCCCTTCTCTTTCCTCCAAGCTTTGCAACCAGTTCGATGACTTGACGATTAAAGAAGTCGGCGATGGCAATCTCAATTTTGTCTTTATCGTCGTCGGTTCTGCAGGTTCTTTCGTTATTAAGCAGGTAATATATATATAGAAAGAGAGAGAGAGAGAGAGAGAGAGAGAG
This sequence comes from Hamamelis virginiana, assembly GCA_017140935.1. NCBI lineage: Eukaryota > Viridiplantae > Streptophyta > Magnoliopsida > Saxifragales > Hamamelidaceae > Hamamelis > Hamamelis virginiana. The sequence goes on from JAESVK010001059.1 coordinate 62,472, forward strand.
AATTGATTGTGTTGGGTGCTTAGAATAGTGTAGAAAATGGTTGGGATTTGTATCTTCTTCTGGGATTGTGTTGGGTGTTTAGAATAGTGTAGAAAATGGTTGGGATTTGTATCTTCTTCTGGGATTGCATTATACTGTTGCTTATTCTTTTGTAGTATAACTATAACTATGTACGTTTGCTCGTATTAATTCAATTTTTGTTTTGGAAGTTCAGTTAAGTTGTATCTCTACTCAAGAGTGCTTCATAGTTCATAGAAATGAAGTTAAATATCATTCAACTTAACGTTTTTTATTCCCCTGATTGGTTTGGGTTTTCAGATTCTTTGAGAAAAGGGTTTGCTATATTACATATCCCATGAGAACTGAATTGTTTTACTGTGTTTTCCTTATAATTTTGCTAGCAAATCCATCGTTTTGATTCGGGAAATTCAACAGAATTGCAGACGTCACTGCAAATTAGTGAAAAAATCTATAACAGAGTAATCATCTAATTTCTTAAAATTTATCCTACACTTTCGACGATGCTGATGGGTATAAAGATTAATTCTACATGTAAGAATTTGATTTTTGGTTCACTATCTGTTAAAAAAATGGAAATTTCTTTTTTGTTTGGTGAATTTTAATCAAACCTAAATTGGCTTTGATAGACGGATTTTTTTTTAATCTATTAAGCTCTTATGTTCTGTATAAAGTTATATCTTCTGTGAAATATCATGCCATCAATAAAGGAAAAATATAATGTATTTGTAGCCCATTAAACTCTAATGCTCTGTATAGGGTCATATCTTCTATGAAATGGCATGCCATCAAAAAGGAAAAATGTGATGTATTTGCATTCACCCAATTACTATAGATTTTACACTCCTGAACATTCTGAACTCGAAACTATCCATTACTAAATCTCATGCATTCCATATTTTTGTAAATAATCAGAATGACTAATTGAAGTAAAATGCTAGGTATACTGAATATGTTTTTTCCTGTTGTGGTGATGGCAAACTAGAATAAAATTAAATATTTTAGTTTCATGCACAAAGAAGGACTGTGTAATCATCTTTACAATGAATCCAGTAAATTTATCTGAAATACCTAACATCATTCTTGATAGAAAATTAGCTCAAGGTTCTTGCATATTCAAAGTGTGTAAAACTTTTATGGTGGGATATTTTTCCTGAACTTTTCACATGGAGAGCTTTCTAAATATATCCAGATCATTTTGAAATAATGTGCCTTCCATTCAATTAATAGTCACATTTGGTTGTTTGAGAATCCAGGCTCTTCCATACGTACGTTTGATTGGGGAATCATGGCCGATGACAAAGGAACGCGCATATTTTGAGGCATTGGCTTTAAAAGAGCATGGTGTTTTATGCCCTAATCATGTTCCAGAAGTTTATCATTTTGACCGTGAAATGTCTTTGATTGGTATGCGCTACTTGGAGCCTCCACATATAATCCTGCGAAAAGGATTAATTGCTGGAATTGAATACCCGTTGCTTGCGGAACACATGTCTGAATTTATGGCGAAGACTCTTTTCAGCACATCCCTTCTCTATCGTTCCACCACGGAGCACAAACATGCAGGTAAACAACTTTTGTTTATTACCTCGTTACTTGCTCTCATATTTCATTTAAATTTTCCTTTTTTTATATATTCCTAATGAATTAAAGCTTTGGATTTAAAATCCATAACTTTCATTTTTGTTCGCTTTCTTGTACATATGTGACCAAGTTTTCGTAGATAGAATTAATGAAACCACTAAAAATTGGCGAATTACGAAGGGGACAGTAATATCTGGATGTTTTTCCTGTGGTGCTGATGCATTTGTGCTATGAATCAGAGCAAGACCTTTAACCTTCTATTTAAGTCCCAACCGTGGAGCCCATAATCTTCAGTTGAGCTTCCCACCCAGCCATGTCCCTCATGTTTTGCACTTTCTGATGAGTATCACTCCTTAGGTATTAAATTAGTAAATATGTATGGATACACAATTTTGTGTAAGGTGACC
>JAESVK010001059.1:66706-79642 GCA_017140935.1 Hamamelis virginiana
ATAATTAGTCTCAAACTTTATTCATATATCATTAATTCCACTTATTATTTCGACACTTTATTTATATAAATATTAATAGAGAAACATCGATCACATACAATAATACCTCATAATCATTCTACTCATATAATCACGTTTAATTAAGTCTAATTAGCATACGCAGCCTTGTACTCAGTCCACAGCTGATCAACAGTCTTCCCCAGCAACTCAACAAAGAAATCTCTACTATACCCATCTCTCAACTTCTTATTTAGTTCTGCAACAAACCCATTTCTCTGACCCTCACAATAATCCAAAAACCGGGCAGTCACATCATAGCCATGATCCCACTGGTCACCCTCCCCGGGCTGCACCCAATGGCTCGGTGCATAAGCCGCCTTCAGCCTCACAAAATCAGCAATCCCTTCAATTAGATTACGCAATTCTTGGGAATTAACCCCATTACCATTCCACTGCCAAATATGTGTCATCTCATGGTAAATAATCCCAGTAACTTCAGTTTTTAGATCGCCTGATGAGTAGGTGTTGATGTAACTTTCGTTTAGGTGAATCTCGTTATTAGAAGAGTAGGCAGGGTATGCTGAAAATTGGTCGGTGAAGGTGTCGATGAATAGGCTTACGAGTTGGATGTTTTTTTTGTCTGAATCTGTGGTTTGTTGGAAGAGAGACCATATGAAATTTGTGGAGGATGACATCTGTTGTTTTGTGTAGTCGAGGCCGATTTCGTTTGTGAAACGGACGCCTCCTGGAGTTGTTTCTGCTCTGTTTGTGGCACTGAATTCCACGGCGTGGATTGGTTGTATGGTTGTCAGGGATAGAAGGAATGATAGGACAAAGAATAGTTGATGACGAGACATTGTTGTGCTAATTCCTATTTTCTGTTTTCCGTTTCTTAGGAGGGTTGGTCTATCAGCAAGCTAGTATATATATTGGTCATGGGAGTTAATTACACGCAAAAATAATATAGTAGGAATGTATAATATTACTCTTTCATATTTACATATACGTACGGTGCAATAGTATGTACATGTATTGTGACATACTATGTCACAATGCTGGCGGCTTCTTCTTCTTCTTCTTTGCTTTTGTGTGAGGAAGAGAAAGACAAAAACACAGTGACAAAAAAAAAAAAAAAAAAAAATACCCAGTAAAACGTTGCTTCTGTGTGAGGAAGAGAAAGACAAAAATACAGGGAAAATTAAAATTAAAAAAAAAAAAAAAAAACATAGTAAAAACCTAAAAAACATAGTAAGAATAAAAAAGTAGACAGTGAAAACCTAAAAAATTACAGTGAAATCACAATGAAAAAAGAAATGAAAAGAAAACACATTTAAAACCTAAATTTATGTATTTTTACTGTGTTTGATGTTCTTACTGTGTTGGGATTTTATTCACTGTATTGATGTTTTCACTGTGTTGGAGTTTTTACTGTGTCTAACATTTTCACTGCTGGGTGTTAATTTTCATTATATCCAACGTTTTCACTGTTGTACGGGAAATGGAAACGAAAAAGATGGTAGAATGCCTAGTATCACTCTTTATTAAAAGGTGAGATTTTCAAGGTGAATTTTTGTGAAAGGGGATAGAAATATGGTACATAAAAGTGGGACAGAAAATCTCCACCAACATATGATTAGTTGAAATGAGAAAAATGGGGAATTACGTTCTTTTGGCTTTGGAACGGATATTTCCGTGACATTGGCTTTCCATTTCCTTTTCTCCAACCTGACTCAGTCTTAGACCAAAAGTCAGTGCAAGAATTGGTCATGGGGATCAATTAATGAATTACTTGTCTGTCCAAAACTCAAAGAAACTCAAATTAATTGATCGATCGAAGTCTGCCTTGGCTTTGAATTGGACTTTAGCTTTGTATCAACCAATCCCAAACTTGCCGTGGCAAATTGCAATACTTGATCTCTAGCTAGAAATGCAATTTCTGTCCGGCTTAGATTTCAGTTTCCTTGAGTTTTATTTTTATTTATTTATTAATTTTTCTTTTTTGTAGATTGGTTGAAGATAGTTCAAATGGGCCTTTAGACTACACAATAAAAGGGTATTATATACTAATATGGAGATTGAGGATTATATATTATTATGTGAGAAAAATTTGACCGTTAATTATAATGATTTTTTCGTAAATATCTTAAGATATTAAGGGTATTTGGGTCATCTTAGCTCCATTGACTTAAATATTGGAAACTTGGGTTCATAGACATAATATTTTAAACTCCCTGATCCATTGCCGTAAAATGCCCTATATATATAGTCAGTGTACAATTTGATTGAAAATATATATATGCGATTTGATTTGCTTGGATCAAAGGGTTTCCCTCCGAATTCACAGCATGCAGGTGAGGTTTGGTACTGTTTGGTATAATAAGATTCAAATTTTGTGCATTAGTTAAAAAAGTTTGTAATAGTTTGGAATCTGTAATAAGTGCAACTTGTTTGTAATATTAGTTAAGGGATAGGTTCCATTGACATACAGTTTTTACGCCTAATTTGACACGTGATCTAACTTGGGATAAGTATTTTAAGAAACTAACCATTGGATTAGATATTCTGCTTATATACATTATGTATGAAAAAAATCTCATTGATTTACTGATTAGTTTTTCAAAAAATCAACTGTGATAATTTCACACAGTTTTTTACAATTTATTTTAAAACTGGGATATTTTTGAAAAAGTAACCGTTGGATCGATGTGATTTTTGGTATATATGATGTATATAAGTAGAATATCTAATCTAACGGTCAATTTTTCAAAATACCTATTTAATACTGAATTTTGCAAACTGCGTATCGAATTAGGAATAAAAATTATGTGCCAAGGAACCGACTGTGTTTTGAATTGATTATACACTAATTACATATTTACATATATATAGTGCTCACTTGGTATGGCTGTTTATCTTCTAAAAGTGGTGTTGGAACTATTAAGGAAGGTGATTTTGAAAAATGAAAATGTAGGCAGTCAACCCACACATTTTCTTCCATTTGAAAACTGAAAATGAAAATTTCCTTTTAAAAATTTTCACAAAATACAAAAGCTCATTAATTTTCATGGATTCATCGAAGATGCATTAGTTGGAATTTAGAAATGAATTGATGGTACGTAACAGCACTCCGTGACAATTTAGAAATGAATTGATGGTACGAAAAGTCAGTACGCGCAACATACGTACGTACAAGGGGTCCTTGGGAACCTCCGACTTGTCCAAACTCTTAAAAGAGGCTGTAATTGAAACCTGCCTTAGCTTTGAATTGGACTTTAGCTTTGTATCAACCAATCCCATACTTGCCGTGGGAAATTTTAATTACAAGATTGGGATGGCAAGTTGACCCATTCTCTCTCTTACAGGGACACAGGGACGGGTTATCTTTGAATTTTTCGGAGTATGTGATGGGAATGTGATTAGAAATATTTCCTCTATTAGAATACGGGGCGGAGACGGGTTTACAATGTCCCACTCCATTACCCTATTCCATCCCGCCTATTTAGCCCTACAGGAATTTCCATCCCTGCTTATATAAATTTTATATTTAAAACATATAATTTTATATAATTCATAAATTATATTTTATATATTCTATTATATATAATATAGAATTTAAACTATTAATGATCTTTTAACTTTATGTCACTTCCATCAATTTTAACATTTTTAACTATTTTTTTTATTTATAATATTGGTTACTTGATTTTCTCCCATCTCATTGATCTCACTAACCATTTTAATATATCTTCTATATAATAAGTCAAGTCTCCCTTATTGTTTTGAATTGGTTAACTCTCTTTTCTATTCAATTATATATTCAAATCTCATTTGAGATCTTTCTTCATTGGTCGAGCCGACCCAACCCATATATCATGGGTCGACCCGTTTTTTTTTTTTTTTTTTTTTTTTTTTTTTAAAAAAAAAAAAAAAAACTCATATACACGCCAATAAAATAAAATAAAATTGTCGCATTTAACAACAAAATTTATCATGTCATATTTAAATTTTCAACAAAAACTGCATTCTTACAGTTATTCAAAATGTCACAATATTGCAGTCATTTTTTTTATAAAATCAACCGTTGGATCATCCTGATTTTTGGTAAGCATGACATTCATAAGATGAGTATTTTATCCAACGGTCGATTTTTTAAAATATATTCTGCCACTAACCCTACAGAAGCGCAGAATGTCAAAATATATAAATTTGAAGGTTTTTTGACATGTTAATTTTTTTTTTTAAATACGGCAATTTTTTTTTTTTTTTTTGGCGGGTTTATTAGTTTTTTTTTTTTTTTTTTTTTTAAAAAAAAAAACGGGTCGACCCATGGGTTGATGGGTCGGCTCGACCTGTGAAGAGATATCTTGAGCGAGATTTGTATATATATATATATATATATATATAGCATGTTAAATTTTGTTGTTAAATATGGTAATTTTGTTTTATTTTATTGGCATGTATATGCATTATTTAAATAATAAAAAAAACGGGTCGACCCATGATATATGAGTTGGTGGGTCGGGTCGACCCATGAATAGAGAGATCTCGAACGAGATTTGTATATATATGACAAGTTAAATTTTATTGTTAAATTCGGTAATTTTATTTTAAGTTTTTTTTTTTTGTTGGCGTGTATATGCAAAAAAAAATAAAAAATATATAAATAAATAATTAATTAAAAAACGGGTCGACCCATGATATATATGTTTGTGGGTCGGGTCGACCCATGATATATGGGCATGGGTCAAGACATGGTACTAATTAAATGGGTATATGTCACGAACTTAAGAACATTATATAAATAGATTTAATTAGTTAGGTACCCAATGGGTGCCCATGGGTTACCCATATCCAACCCATTTATAAATGGGTTTAATTGGGTGACCCAATTATGACTCATTTATTAAATTGTACCAACCCAAACCCAATAATGTTGGGCGGGTGGATGGGTCTGGGCCAATTTTGCCAGCCCTAATAATAAGTAAAGTCTCCCTTATTGTGTTGAGTTTGTTAACTCTCTTTTCTATTCAATTATTTAAGCTCTCTCTCCGTTCAGGATGACAATAATGAAATTGTTATAAGTTGCACTTTACACAACTATGTTGCCTATGTGTAAGGTGATAACTATAATCTATAGTCTGTAGGCATGGGCGGAACCAAGAAGCAGGCAAGGGAGGCCATGGCCCCCCTAACTTTTGAAATTCTTTTATATATTAAGTATATTATATTATACATTGTATATATTACACAAATATTCTAATGATCGACTCCCTTGATTTAATGACAAGATTGAAGGAGAAAATTAGACTTCAAATTTTGAAAAAGAGGGTTACCAGAAATTTGAATCACCCAAAAAGAATTTAAAATGAAGGAATTAATTATACTCAATTGAATTTTTAGGGAAAAAAAACACACCTAAAAATAGGTTATTTCGAACTATAGACCACAAACTTTAACAAACTCGTACATAGTATAATGAATTGGATTGAAGAAATATTTAATATATTGGTGGAATTCTTGAGTTGAATGCTAATATAGCTAAATAAATTTGTATGAATTTTTATGATATTGTGATTTGGACACTAACATTTTGTAAAATTATGATTATCCTCTTTCCTAAACCCTCCCATGCACCTTCTAAAAGCTCAACCCAACGCCTCCACCTCATGAGAGAATTAAAGAGATACTAATAAACTATAGAAGAGGAATTCTGAAATCAATGAATAATGTTGTTGTCTTTTTTTTTTTTGGATACGCAGTTGTTATCTTATTTTAAAGTTCAAAGATACAGGACATGCACGATCTCTTTTAGTACAAGTTTCTAATTTGGATAACATTGCTTACTGTAGAAAACTTCAGACAAATAAACCAAGCATATATAGTTACTAGAAGGGGCAGGAGAAGAGAAAAAAATATTTGAGATAGGTATATTGAAAATCCGGCAGATGAATCGACAATCATTTTGTGAATGTCATGTATACAAAAAATTAATGTGATCCTATAATCAGTTTTCAAAATACGTACAATCTGTGAAAAACTTTCTAATAGTTTATACCATGAGATATATGCTACTTCGGATTACATTTATTTAACAGTCTTTATTTTGAAAACTGACCATTGGATCAGTAATTTTTGACAAACATGACATTAATTCATAAGAAAATTATCTAATTCATTTGGAGTCTCTCAAAAGTTACATCAAATGTGACCCAAATTTTGAATCATATATTAGAGATCAAGATATATCATTCCACTTTTATTGATAAAACTTTATTTATTCTTAGGATAACACAGATCGAGTACTACAACACCTCGAGTTATTCATTTTAATCAGAGTTAATAATCACTAGCCAAACTCCCCTAATTTCCATACTTAGCCTTATAATCACTCCAAAGCTGATCAACAGTCTTCCCAAGCAAATCAACAAAGTAATTAGCACTATACCCACTTCTCATCTTCTTATTCAATTCAGCCACAAACCCACTTCTAAGATCATTACAATAATCCAAAAACCTAGCAGTAACATCGTACCCTTGATCCCACCTGTCACCCTTTCCGGGTTGAACCCAGTGACTCGGTGCAAACCCAGCTTTCAACCTCACAAAATCAGCAATGCCTTCAATTAATCCTCCAGGAGTCTGTCCATTTCCATTCCACTGCCAAACATGTGTCATCTCATGATAAAGTACTCCGGTGATTTCCCTTTTTACGTCGCCGGAGTAGCTGCCGATGTAGGTGGCGCTGACGTGGATTTCATTGTTGCTGGCATATGCCACGCCGTCCATGGTTTCGATGATTAAGCTCACTTTTGCCACATTTTTTTTGTCGGCCTCCGTGTTTTGTTGGAAGAGCCTCCATATGAAGTCTGTGGCGGACATTAGTGTTTGCTTGCTGTAATCGAGGCCGATTTCGTTCGTGAAGCGGACTCCGCCGGCAGTTGTCCCGGCGTTGTTGGTAGCGGTGTATTCGACTGCATGGGTTGCTTGTATGGCTACTAGGGTTACTAGTAGAGAGAGGAAAAACTTGTAGTGAGACATCTTGTATGTGGGTTTTTGGACGAACTGTCTTGTAGCCTTGTGGTTGATTTATATAGAGAGAGCTATCAGCGTATCATGAGCAAGGTAGTGACGTAGTGTTTGTATTATCTTTTATTTTTAAGTGGGATAAAACCTAATTTCATAGAAAATTTTGTTTATGGGGTCTGTACTGTATTGGAGGCTTGAAGTCATCACAAAACGTACAAATGCGTAGACTTTGACTTGGCCTTCTAAACTACTAGTCTTCCATTTTGCCGACCTCACACCCAATCTATACCTGTAGCCTTTCCTTGCCAAAAAGTGGACAAAAACACAGGAAAAAAAAACAAACAAACAGTAAAAGCCTAAAAAACAAAGTAAGAATAAAAAGTAGAGAGTGAACACCTAAAAAATCAAGTGAAAACGCAATGAAAAAAAAAAAAAAAAAAAATTAAAAAAAAAAAAAAAATTTTTTTAATTTTTTTGAATTTTTTAATTTTTTGGAATTTTTTTTTTTTTTTTTTTATTGTATTGATGTTTTCACTATGTTAAAATTTTTACTGTGTCCAACATTTTCACTATTAGACGTTTTCACTATGTGCAACGTTTTTACTGTTGGACGGAAAATGGAAACAGAAAAGATGGTAGGATGCCTAGCATCGTTCTTTATTAAAAGGTGAGATTTTTAAGATGAATTTTTGTGAAAGGGAACAGAAATGTGATACATACAAGTGGGACAGAAAATCATCACTAATATATGAATAGTTGAAATGAGAAAAATGGGAAACTACATACTTTTGGCTTTGGAACGGATATTTCCGTGACATTGGCTTTCCATTTCCTTTTCTCCAACCTGACTCGGTCTTAGACGAAAAGTCAATGTAAGAAGTGGTCCTGGAACAGTTAATTAATTACTCGTCTGCCATGCTTCTGGCGTAGCGCAGATTCATTTGATGCCATATTTAAATTTTGACCTACATGGACATTAATTCTGGCAGGTGTATTTATAGCCGGCACATGTGATTTTGTCACTTTCACTACATCATTAAATGTATCGGGTAATTTATTTGCAATTTCTTGTAAATGCAATATTTTATGTATTTTAGTTTCACATTGTGAAGTACGTGGATCTAGATGAGACAAAGTAGGTGTATTCCACGTTAATTCAAGTCATTATTCAGGAACGGATTATTCTACAGGAACAAGATGAACAAGATGTTCTTCTGGAACTCTCTTATCTCCCCCTAACGACGGGAATTTTGTCGATCTCATCCAAAATGACAATTCTCATAATGGGCTGTAAACAAATCTCCGGTCATAGGTTCGAGATATCGAATAATAGATGGTGAATCATAACCAACATATATTCTCAATCTCCGTTGTGAGCTCATTTTAAATAGTTTTCTCATTAATAGCAAGAGCCTTAAAAACAGGCTTAGCAAGATTCGTCATTTTTCTTTCAATAACTGTAATGAAACAAATAAAATTATATAAATGATTAATTTAAGAAAACAAGAATAAATATAATTAAGAATTGGCCAATGAAAATTAGAACTTCGGGTCTAGAAATTCTTCAGTTCTTGTCAAGGCTTTGGACTTGATTGTATAGTCAATATATATATATATATATATATATATAAAACATTAATAATTTGAGCATTGAGTATTATCAACTTTGAATCAAAAAATATAAATAAACAATGAGAAAAAAAAAAAAAAACAAGATGACATATACTACTACAAAAACTAGCTACGACGACAAGGGTTGGAGGGCAAAGACGAGGGTTCTTTTAAATCTCTCGTAAAAAGTCAATAAAAATGAGGGTTTTTAAACCACACTCGTTAAAAAGATAGAAAAGACGAGGGTGATATGAAGCCCCTCGTCTTAGGTTGATCAATATACCCAATTTTGCTCTTCATTTTCAGAGAAGTTTTCACGAGGTTGGTAAACCCTCGTTAAAACCCTCATATTAGGGTCATTATTGCCACGATTTTCAGCCTGCCATTCTCCATTTTATTTGTCCCTTCATCTCCCTCCCAATTTTTGCATATTCGCGCCTATCTCCACCGCCATTCTCATCTCTGCCCTCTTCCGCCTGATTCTTCTCATCTCTCCTTGCCATTCTTCTCTGCAACTCATCTGATCTGCTGCCATTCTCATCTCTACCCTCTTCCGCCTCTTCTCATCTCTCATCGCTATTCTTCTCTGCAACCCATCTGATCTGCTGCCATTCTCATTCATTCATCTCTGATCTGCACGCCGGCGTTGGTGACGCTAGAAGAAGGGATGCCATTGGTTGCCACCGTTTCAGTAGTTAATCTCCCATCGTTTTCAACAAATCTCCCACCGTTTCAGCAGCTGATGGCGTTGTTCTGGTGCAGAACAAGAACCTTCAAGGTCCGGTAATGGTGAACGGAGCTTCAGAATCTTGCTTTCAAGGTCGGTTATGTATCAGCTTTAGAATATTGCTTTCAAAATCTCCGTTAATGGCTTTCATGAAATTTGGCTGCTGTATTCAGAGTTTGCGTGATATTCTAGCTAGGATGAATGTGATTCATCTCGTTATGCACTTGATTTACTCTTTTTGAATTTAATTTAGGGTATCACAAGGTGTGAGACATTGTTTTCTTCAATAGCTTCATTATTCATATTCTCTATTTTGATAATTTTTTTTGGTTCTTTTTATTCCAGAATTCATATTCAGTTGATTTTCGTAAGTTTCATGGAAATTGGGTCAATGAGGAGAGATTGAGGATATTTAATTTTATAAATGATGTTTTTGGGAGATTGTAAACAAAAGGTAAGGTGTTCATAGGCTATGTTTCAAGTAAAATAATAAAATTAGCTAAAATAAATCAGTAACCATCTCCAGATTGGGAGATGTCTCAGCCTCTTAGGTATGTTGAGTTACAGAATTTCTGTATGCCCCCAGTTTCATGGTCACAATTTTGGGATTATTTTGAAAATTCTGTTATCATTTGGTTGTATTTGAAAAAAAAAAGTTGTCAAAGTCAGGGATAGTGACCAAATTTGTGAAGGATTTTCCAACAGTGGATTCATGGTTATAATGTTTTTCAATAGAGGGAGAGGTCATTAGCCAAAAACCAGCTGTGGAAGATTATATGTGTGTGCGTAGCAAAATTGGGATAGGGAAAGGGTTGGTTTAGGACTTGAATCAAACAAATTCTAGTAAAGAGGTGGCATTGTGAGGTAGGTGTCAAGGATAAAATGTTGGAAATGAACCCTAGCCATTCTAACGTGAGCTCTAATAAGATAGATGGACAGGGCAGTCGAATAAAGGTCTTCATAAGCTGTTGTGTAGCCATACTGTTTTCTTAACACTAGAGAGGTGAAACACAATTCAATGTAATCGGCTGGACAAGATGGGAAGGAACTGAAGCCTCTTGGTGACTAACTGTGTCTTGCTAGTAGGTTTTGGTGTCATTTAAGTTCATTTTAGCACTAAAAATAATAAAATGATCTACTTTGGGACTTCAGTATTCTAGCAAAATGGCTGATCTAGTTTTTCAATGTTGATATCCAGAAATTGGGATAAAAATCATTTTTAAATATATATCTATATAAATTTATTTTTATATTATAATTTTTAAAACTTTTTAATTATTTCTCAATATGTTTATTGATGTGTCTGCAGGAGTTGCTCATTCGGGAATTCTCTTCTCACCAGCTGAATGCTAATTTACTCTGGACTGGGACATTTGCTTTTGCAGAATGGTTAGTTCAACACCGGTCATGGATTGAAGGACAACGCTGCATTGAATTAGACAGGCATGTCATGATCATGGCTTTTTAAAGTACTAAATTAAATTACAAGTTAAAAATTTGTCCCTTTTTTTTTGGGTAATTAATTTTTATCCCCAGTAATTTCTTGGTAGTATTGCTGCACGTTTTCTGCATACACGGTCTTGAGGATCATGATTCATGTTTGCATGCCCAGTTTCCTTTTATCGCCCTTGTTATGAGCAGTAAGACCTTTCTTTAGTTGCTTGTTTGCAGCTGCACCAATCCTAATTAAGTGTGAAGGAGTTTGTTCATCTTTTATCTGTTAATCATAGTCAAGAAAAGAACATCATTCATCTACTCTGGGTGCTAGCTATTTTCTCTGGACCCAACATTAAATGGGTCCCACCTGACTGATATCTTAGTCGATAATTCTAAGCAATATAATGGGGGTGATAGTAACTCTATGGCTGTCCATATGAACGGTTAAGTCAGAGAGGTAAGGAGGGAGGGAGGTGAATTTGCAACCCTGAACTATTATTTGTTTATGCTTCTCAGTCCTCAGTCATTTCTTTTGTATTGTTTACCCCTAAATAGCTCAGACTTTACTATCCTGGAGTGATTGGTATTTGCATTCTGCAGAGTTTTGACTCATTGAATTTATGATCTATAGACTCTATCTTTCTTCTTTGTCGGATCTGGTGTTTTCTCCCACTCCTAGAGGGAAGAGGAAAGTGGCGATATCAACAAATATAGCAGAGACATCATTGACTTTGGAGGTAAAATCTTTGCATTCTGGAGTGATATTTAGAACACTTGATACATTAGCACCAACCAGGCTGCGCATTTTCATCCACAACCTTTATTTCTCCAATTCGTGCAGGGCATTGTCTATGTTGTTGGTTGTGGGTTTTCAAAACAGAGATTCTACAATCCGGTATCTTCATTGTCATTCTTTTGATGTTTAATTGTTGTAATGGAATAGTCAGTTAATATATCTTATTAATATATTAATTGTAGAATTTAACTCAAAAGGAAAGAATATCATCTCCATGTCAAGTGACTGATAAGGGCAGTAGGGCCACTGTTTTTGTGGAATGGTTTGTTAGTTCTATGTAAACTTGGATTGTTGCTCTTTTATTTTCAAACCTTTTGGTATCTTGCATCAGTGGAGTGAATCTTAACCGACATTCAGAAGCCTTAATAGATACCAGTTGGCTGATTCATTGGTAAATTCTGTTCAGTAAATGTCAGTGCCTATTTTTTTGTTCAGTAAATGGCCATGTGGGTTGGTTCATTGGTAAATTCTGGTAGTGGTTGAACAGCACACTTAGGTTCATTTCTCCCAAAGAGCTTGATTACCAAGTTTAGTGCCTATTTTCTTGAATTTTTTTATCCATTCATTTTGTTTGTCATGGCATATTTCCTTCTGCTAACAAGGACACATAACTGAACTGAACACAGCCACCTAATTATCCCACTCAATAACAAGTCATAACAGGCCCACATTAACGTGATTCCCACAACATCCTAACACTTTTAGCAATTGCCTTATCATATCTCTGATCATATAGTGTGCAGCTATGCTTTCTTCCATGACATTGTGCACGATCATATATGTAAGAATGCTTAAGAGCAGCATTACATTTGCAGATGCAAGTTTATATATTATTTGTATTGGAAATTTAAATATTTTATTGTACTCTTTATTGTACTCTCTTCAATATAATTTACGAATTCTGACTGTTGATGAGGCTAATTTTTACTAGAAACTTTTTATATAATGGAGGAATCTTTTGACCAACCTGAAAAATTAATGTGGTAAGTCCAGTTCCAAATTGTTAGGTTTCAACTTATTAGGACTGGTATTGGGTTGGCCTGTGCAAGTACAAAAAATCAAGCCTCGAGTAGGTAGAGTGGGATAGGAATCTCTTCAGTTAACACCCCTGCAGTCCAATACTAATTTTTCGTAGTGTGCAGATTACATGTGTGTGAATTATCTGAGTGTTGGGACTGTCTCACTTTAGTGGTCTTGTGGATCTGGTTTCTTGTTTGAGCAAGGGCTTCTAACAGCAACTTAGGTTGATGGGTGCTATATGGTACTTACTATGCTTGAACTTCGAAGTTCAGCTGGGCCATCAATGCAGCCTTGATTCTTTTTTTTTTTTTTTTTTTTT
>JAESVK010001059.1:83021-97771 GCA_017140935.1 Hamamelis virginiana
GCGGCAATCACAAATAAAATTATGAACAGTAAATTAATTAGCACAGCAATAAATTGAAAAGAACATAATATTTACTTTTTATTGAAATACGATACATAAAAATCAAATTCATTTTAGCATAAAAACTTATTAAATTAAAAAAGATTCATTAAATATTAATGTGAGAAATTAATCATATGAAATAAAGCACAACTAATTCAATCCTTCTCCAATTGCTTACCCCCGCAATATTTGCCTATATCTATATAAAAACATTACAATTTTTTAAATAAGCCATACATAATAATATAATCAAAATAAAATAACATATCTTTGTTATAGACATTGTAAGTCTTGACTTAGAAGTAAAATAATCAAAATAAAGAGAAGTTGTAAGATAGAAGAAAAACATACCTGGAAGTAGAGATAGAAACTAAAAAAATATGAACACCATAAGTTTGATTTTAGAAGTTTTTTTTTTTTTTTTTTAAAGAGAAAAAAATAAAAACATATATAGAGAAGAAGAATAATAAGAAGAAGAACATACCTGTAAGAGAGAAGTGAGATGGTTTACTGCGGAGAGTTGAGAAGCACAGTTGTGGAGAGAGAGAGAGATAAAGAGGGTGGGGGTTGGTCTGCTGCTTGGAGAGAGAAGAGAAGAGTGATTATGACAACCTAAATTAAATATGGAACATTTAGCTTTAAATATTTTATAAGATTCTGATTTTAAATATGGCAATAAATGAGATTATGGTAACCTAAAATATTAATTATATGGCATGCATTATATATGATATTCTTATAAAATAAAATAAAATAAAATAAAATATACCATCAACCAATTAGAAAGAAGTAAATCGAGTAAATTAAGGAGAGAAGAGAATGAGGGAGGGAAGAGCAAGGAAAGCGCTACGTAGGATGGACTGCTATATATATAATAAGATATATATAGTAATGCTATTATCAAGCCGGCCTGATGCAAAGTTGCATCAGGCTGGATTAAAGAAAATAAACCATTAAAAATAAAGACTACTATTAATATATTCATCAATAATTGTACATAAATGCTATGAGCATCCTTTTTTTTTTAGGTACAATTCTGGATCAATAATAAAATTTTAAAAAAATAAAAGCCGCATTGAGTCCAATATTAAGTATTAACAATAATATTGATTGATCCCTAATCCCTGTACCTTCTCTAGATCTAGCTTTAGACCAATAGTTCCAGTTCTCTACTACCCGATTGGTTGCAACCTATTGCTTCGGTGTCATTATATTCATTCATTTAGCTTACACAAACCAACATAGTGCTTCGGTGCCATTATATTCATTCCTCTTTAGCTTACACAGACCAACCTACTGCTTCGGTATCATTATATTCATTCCTCCTTTAGCTTATACAAACCAACCTACTGCTTCGGTGCTATTATATTCATTCCTCTTTAGCTTACACAAACCAACCTACTGCTTCTGTGCCATTATATTCATTCATTCTTTAGCTTACACAAACCAACCTACTGCTTTGGTGCAATTATATTCATTCATTTATCTTACACAAACCATTATAGTTAGTACTTGACATTTACACCAGGCAAGAGAGACAATGCAATACTTTGTATTATGTCAAACCATACAAATCATAATACATTTCTATCGAAACATATAATGCTCATCTCAATCCTTCTTCTTTTTTAATCCTTTTTTAGTATTTCTGGTATGAGAAGTATTAAATAAAATAAAAAGCATATATAGAGATAGAGAGAGAAGAATAAGATTAAAGAAGAGGATGATGATGAAAATCATACATGTAGCTACTGGTGCGTGTGTTTTTGGTATCAGAATTGATTTAAAAATAAATAAATAAAACATATAATAGGGGTGATTGTGTTTCTGACACCAAAACTATTAAAAAAAAAAGAAGAAGAAGAAAATGGAGAAGAAGAATACCTAGACAGTTGGAGTCTTGGACGTCTATGGCATGAATTGGAGTCTTGGACGGCTATGGCATGGGAAAAAAAAAAAAACCTATTATGGAATGAAAAAAAAAAAAGAAAAGAGAAACCTAAAGTATATGGAAACTTTGGAAAAAAAATTTAATTATAATAATAATAATAATAAACCCATACAAATAGAGACAGAGAGAATAAGATGATGAAAATCATACATGTAACTACTGGTGCGTGTGTTTCTGGTATCAGAATTGAACTATAAATAAATAAATAAAACATATACATATAGAGGTGATTGTGTTTCTAACATCAAAACTATAAAAAAATAAATAAATAAACTAAAATATAAAAAAAAAAAGAAAAAAAAGAAGAAGAAGAAGATGGAGAAGAAGAAACCTAGATAGCTAGAGTCTTGGACGACTATGGCATGAAAAAAAAAAAAAAAAAACTATTATGGAATGAAAAGAAAGAAAAGAAAAGAAACCTAAAGTATATGGAAACTTTGGAAAAAAAATTCCATAACATTAATGAATGTCTAATTTCTGTAATATAGAAAGTCAAAAGATTTAGAAATCCTACAATATTTTCATATATTTCTACAACCAATAAGAAAGAAGCAAAAAGAGTGAATTTAGGAGAGAATAGAATGAGGGAGGGAAGGCCAATGAAGGCCCCCACATAGGACGAACGGCTATATATATATATAAAGACTTCTTTCTTAAACTGTAGTTAAATACTACAAACTAATCAGACTGCATTAGGTATATCCCATCGTCTCAACATCCAAAACCAACCCATTTTGGTTTAAACTCAAAAGGCATATAACTGTGTGTATTAGGAAAATATAAAAATGCATATGTTATATAGAGAGAGAGAATGAGAACTACAAAATAAAAAATAAAAACAAAAAACATACAAATATACCCGTTTCGTGGCGAAGAAGAATAAGTAGCAGCAGCCATGGAGAAGGAGCAGCAGCTTAAATTGATTAAAATATATATATATACATATGTTTATATAAAGAGAGAATGAGAACCAAAAAACTACAAAGAAGAGTGAATTAAGGTGAGAAGTAAGAAGAGAAAGTTCCTAATTATCAAAATGGAAAGTCAAAATTGAAAAATAATATAAAATAAAATATAGCATCAACCAAAATTGGAGAATAAAATCAAATAAAATATGCATCAACCAATAAGAAAGAAGTAAGAAGAGTGAATTAAGGTGAGATGAGAATAGGGAAGGGAAGGCCTCTGAGGGGTGCCACGTAGAACAAACTACTATATATATATATATATATATATATATATATATATATATAATGCATTATATTCAATACTTTGGTATTAAGTCTTATAATATATTGTGCAAATTAATATGATATTGTCATGTGTTACACCAGATCAATTGAGTAGCTGCTAAAAGGTAACCTGATAGAATATGTGAAATAGGAAAGAAACCATGTTATATATGCGTTTCTAAGAGGTTGTTTGACAAATTTAAAAATTTGGCAACTGAGGATAAATCTATATGATTTTTATTTAATACTTTTTGGTAAGTGCCTTTACTTCCCGTTTGATGTGGTGTTTGCTATATCATAAAACTCTTCGTTTTTATCTCATTTTTATTATTGATAAAAATGAGATAAAGACGGTGATCTTTCGATTGTATTCGCATAATTTAGATGAAAATCGCAACTGGAGTTCAGGCGGCTACTATTGGGGCTTCTTCTTTTTCCTGTTGGTGCTACTGGCAGCTTCTTCTTCTTCTTCTTTTTCTTTGCTTTTGTGTGAGGAAGAGAAATACAAAAACACAGTGAAAAAAAAAAATACACAGTAAAACGTTGCTTCTGTTTGAGGAAGAGAAAGACAAAAACACTGGAGAAAAAAAACAACAAAAGTGAAAACCTTAAAAAAAAAAAAAAAACAGTAAGAATAAAAAAGTAGGTAGTGAAAACCTAACAAATCATGTGAACTACAAAAAATTATTGAAAATTGTCACAATTTTTTATAATTCATAATTCTTGTTTTGAAAAATTAGCTATTGGATCAATATGATTTTGGGCATACATAATGTATATAAGTGGAATATCTTATCCAACGATTAATTTTCAAAATATTTAATCTAACGCTTGCATTTTAAAGTGGATCCATTTGAGGGAGTCGTACATTGAAAGATTATTTATTTTAAAAGTATATTACAATCAAGAGTCAGTGAAAAATTATTTATTTTAAATGTATATATATCACAATAAACATGCAATTTAATGGTTTAAATTCTTGAAATACAAGCTTTTTAGTGAAGGTAATGGATTCAAACCCTCTCGAAAGTACATATTTGTGCTTTTTAAGGGATGGGGTTGAAAAATGGTTTTATAATCCAGGACCGAAATGGGAGTATAGACATTGAAATTTTGTGAAGCTCATATCACCGTTTGATTGGTCAACAGCCAATTTTTTTTAAATGGTTGACTCTTTGACTAAACAAGAATTGAGCTAAAGAATGGCATTGGTCCCACAGAAATGACACGAGTATATGTGATTCATCAAAAATAGGGTGGGCCCACAGCAACTGATACGTGTCAACCTATGAAAGGCCACATCACCACATGATGAGTCAAATCTTTCATCAAATTCAAATTTAAATTCAAATTCAAATTAAATGCCAAAAATAAGAAAATCAAATATTCTTTAATTGGAAAATCCCTTAAATCAAGGGATTCAAATAGAGGATTCTAAAATTAAGAGTCTTAGCTTTGCCTATAAAGACAGGGCTTTCATTCATTACAAAAGGCCTTCAACTGGTCAAAGCATTGAAGTTCTGCCAAACTCCAGACCTTCAGAAAGCCAAAGGATTGAAGCTCTGCCAAATTCCAAACTTTCAACCTTCAAGAATTCTTCAACATTGTGAAAAATTCATCAAGCACAAGACACAAGTGGCGAGTCTTCCATCTTTGTAGCCCGATTTAAGGACAAACGTCAATCGCCCTTAGATCAACATCAAGCCCAAAAATCCCTTGGTTCAAGATCAAGCGTCCAAATCCTTAAATCAAAGTTCACAAAACCCTTGTTCGAGATCAAGCCCAAAGCCCTCGAACTCAAATCATCTACATCAAATCTACGTGTTTGGAGAGAAGCGATCAAAGTTTGATTCAAGATTGAGCTTTCAAACCCTTGGATCTTCAACCCATCAAAGGAGATCAAATCAGAGGAATTTATTTTTTTGTAAAGAATATACAAACAAAGAGTTGTAACCCATTATTTTACATAAATCAATAAAATTGACATTTGGCCACTTTTTCTTGTTCGATTGATTACAGGACACGAAATTTATGTGTACGGAGAGAGTGGATTTTTACCCCGTTGCCATCTCTATGACCTCTAGAAATGCAATTGCTCGGGCTTAGATTTAAGTTTCCTTCACGAGTTTTATTTTTATTAATTTATTTATTAATTTTTTCTTTGTGGATTGGTTTAAATGGGCCTTTGCATGGAATTCACAATATGGGTACGGAGTATCTCTCCCTCTTTCCTAAAGCCTCCCATGCACCTTTCTAAAAGCCCAACCCAAGGCCTCCACCTAATGAGAGAAAGAGATACTAATAGACTATAGAAGAGGAATTCTGAAATCAATGAATAATGTTGTTATCTTTTTTTAAAGTCAAAGATACAAGACATGCACGATCTCTTTTAGTACAATAAGTTTCTGGTTTAGATAACATTGCTTACTGTAGAAAACTTCAGACAAAAAAACCAAGCATAGTTACCAGAAGGGGAAGGGGAGATCGAAGAGAAAAAAAATATTTGATGAGTTGTGTATATATGCCTATCTAGGCACATAAATACTCCTCACAAATTTATTAACTAATAAATACTATGGGAATATGATAAGGTTAGAGCATCTCCAACCCACTCGCCAAAAGTCACTCCTTAACTTAAATGATAAATGATGAGTGGATGGCCCACTACTCCAAAAAATCTCAAAGAAGACGGTTTTAAACCGTCTTCTTTTAAAAAAGAAGACGGTTTTAAAACCGTCTTTATGGGGGCCGTCTTGTTTGCTCAAAAAGAAAAGAAGACGTTTTATTGACCGTCTTCTTATATGACAAAATGAAGACGGTTTTAAACTATCTTGACAGTCAACAATAAGAAGACGGTTTAAAACCGTCTTCTTTGTTATTTATGTTTTTAAAAAAATTTAAAAGAGGACAATTTAAAACCGTCCTCTTTGATATTTTTCCAAAAAAATAAATAAATTTTATTTTAAAATTTTGTATACCTCAATATTGAACCTGTTGTGTAGAAGATGACGAAATTTATTTTGAATTAAGCCTATAAAATCTAAATAATTCACAAGAAATACGACAGGTACAAGTCATGCATCTTAATTATTATCAAATCAAGCCATTACAATTAGGCATATAAAATATAATTATAATTACAATCAAACCAAGCCTTGCATATTACAATCAAATCAACCTAGCCAAAAAACATATGAAAGTAAAACAAATCTCAACGATACAAACATTAAAGCATTACATTGTTTACTCGCACAAGTAAACAATATAAGGGGACAACATCCTACTGTCCAAATCAGTACTCCAACATATCACATGCTATACACTAAAGAGGATTCAGACGGGAATCCCTTAGGCCAATCCAGTAGATTGCTTTGCGTGTGATCTGCCCAAGTAATTCTATTCAGCAACTATTTAAATTCTTGAGAATAAATGGAAAATTAATGATTTCATAATGCCATAGTTAATAGAATCATGGATTTCAAATGGGGGGTGTATTTTTTCAGCCAAACAAAATAACATTTCCTATAGGTATTATTATATGGATGAAAAATAATCCTTACCTTGTTTCAGAATTTTCCATAGGTTGAACATCAATGTGCGAGTCATGATGTCAAGGCTTCTGGTCTCCATCAGAGTCAGACTCGTAATCCTCACCATTCCAAATGCAAGGTTTTAGCCTTCGATCCACATTCACTTCTGCCTATATCCAACATTTCAACCAATCCTCCAGTAAGATCAAAACAGAAAATGGTAGAGATAATATCAAAAAATGGTAAGTCAATATCAATTCAGCGTTTTTAATTTAATCCCACCTTTAATTATAGCTCAGTGAAGTGGAATTACAAGTAGCAATTGGGTCATTAACATTATGACCCACACTTCAAACAAGTATGGAAATGGATTCAATCCCACCTTATCATAGAAAAGAGTAAATTAGCCTTTCTTATTTACAAGTAAAAGGGGAAATGGAGTTTGTAATATACAACCACTGTCATTTTCTAAAGAGCTTTGATATTGATGGTAAACACAAAAACACAGCCGATTTTTACCTGGATTTTAAGCATTTTTAATTTAACAATATTTGAGCTTAAGAATATAATTTTAGATTCTGTACAATATAATCATTTAAAGAATTAAATTAATTCTTCAAAAAATTATTCGAGACGACAATCACGAGAATTGAATGTAATTGAAACAGTAAGCTAGAGATGTAGCACTTTAAATTACCTTATTATCCTCAATGTTTTGGTGAGTTTTGGTTCTTCATGTTGCATGGTTCAACATGAAGACTGTAGTTTGGGCCAAAATACTCTTAATATTTCGTTGTAATGTAGTTTGTTATTAGCATCCACCCCATCTGCAACTGCTGTCTGCAACAATGTAACAGGATTAACTCAGAAAGGCAAAATTATAGCACAAATAAGAGATGTTATCAGGTTTGCTAAGCGGGAAGAAGAAAGAGATATAGGCACACACACACACACACAACCACTGAGAGAGAGAAAGATACCTCATAGCACCAGCAATGTGCAATGCTCAGGATTACATACCCTTCCCCACCCAAGACCATTAAAGGAACATTCAAAGATCTAAGGAAACGAAGGCAATCTTCATGGTCCTTCATAGACAAGTTGAAGCACCCCAAACTGTCACCAGACAACGAATCTGCACCACATTGGAGGACAATGGGATCTGACTGATTAACCTCCATGAGTTGTTGGATGAAAGGCCAAAATAGACCACGGAAATTATCATCATCCATTCCATCATTTAAAGGTACATTACTACATTCAGGGTGTAATTCCTCCCAGACTCCGATTCAATGTTTTTAACATGCCCTGTCCCAGGAAAGAAGTCCCCAAATTTATGGAAAGGCACAACCAAGACTCTGTCAATGGTGAAAAATATGCCTCCTCAACACCGTCTCCATGGTGGTTATCAATATCTACATACAGTACACGATCCCCAGTAACACTAAGCAGATCAGGAATAGAATGATAACTATTAAGCAGAGAGAGAGAGAGAGAGAGAGAGATCAGCAATAGCAACATATGCTAAATTTGACAATGAAAAACTGATATTGGAGTGTAAATAGGAGAATGGAAGAATAAAGGTGAGTCATTGTATAATAGACTTTTGAATATAATGTTTCTGTAGTTAGAAATAAGCTACAGTAAATGGAAATGGCCTAACACTAAAGCACAAGATAACATCGCAATTTTACATTCTTCCCAAAAACCCACAACAAAATCTATTGTGCACTAAAATTAAAATAACAACTATCACATGGACTTTGTTGTTCATAAATCCTACCCCGGTATGCAGACACTGTTTGCGTATATGATATATTAATTGGACATAGGAGAAACGTAAAAGGTGAAATAAAAATAAATAAAAGTTAGTACACGAGAAAAAGATAGCACAAACTACACTTCTAAAAAAAAGGTAGCAAAACAATGTCCTCAAAAGCAAGAAATAAAAAAAGAAAGTAAATCTAATTCAAGGAAAGAAATAAATCAACATGATCACATATTATAAGAACAATCAAAAGATAATTGTTAAAGTTTTTTAACAGCTCTGTTTGCCTCTAGTCAAATCATTCCCCTAAAGCAAGCTCGTTTTGATAGCACATGACTCATCCTGTGTCATATTAGAGCTTTATCTTTTTGCAGTCTCAAGCCCAAAGCAAGGACTGTTCAACTCCTAATGGATTTGTTCCCATGTGATCGGGTATGCAATTTCTCTCTCAAACAACTCATGCTACCTTCTCTCTCTAATATTTTTCTCTAACATTGGCATCTGAGCTGATGTGATGGGCTCCACGCCGGAGTTCAACTATGCAGCTCGGGAGACGCCACAACCACATTATTCCTTCTTCACCACCCCAGATCCCCTCCTCCAATGGCCCCCCCATACCCACAGCCCTAGAGGACCATATGCCCTACAAGAAGGTAATTAGGTACAAAGAATGCCTCAAAAACCATGCAGCAGCCATGGGAGGGAATGCCACTGATGGGTGTGGTGAGTTCCTGCCTAGTGGTGAAGAAGGTACACTAGAAGCCCTCAATTGCTCTGCCTGCCATTGCCATAGAAACTTCCATAGAAAAGAAATTGAAAGTGAGCCATCATCCTCTTGTGACTGCACCTACCATAATAACATTAACCCACAATATCTCAACAGGAATAATAATATTGGGAGGAAAGTCATTTTGGGGCATCACAAAGGTATTTTAGGTCCAGAGGCTTTATGGTATGCTACTAGTGCAGCTGCAGGACCACTTATCCCTTCAAGAGTAGTAGCACCACCACACCATCAGATGATAATGTCCTACAACATGCCCACTGCAGGGTCCCTCCCTTCAGAATCTGATGAACAAGAAGATGGCCATGGGATTGTGTCCTGCAGACCACCTCAAGTACTTGTGAAGAAGAGATTCAGGACCAAGTTTTCTCAGGAACAGAAGGAAAAGATGCTCAACTTTGCTGACAAAGTTGGTTGGAAAATTCATAAGCAAGAAGAATCAGTGGTGCAACAGTTCTGTCAAGAAATTGGTGTCAAGAGAAGAGTCCTCAAGGTTTGGATGCACAACAAGCATGAAAACAGCTGAGGTACAAAACTAACAAAAACATACTAAAATATACTAACTTCTATCATAATAACTTCTAATATAAAAAGTATGAACATAACTAACAAGGGAACATCTAATTTATATCATATGATAGAAAATCACGTAAAGAAAATAGCACAAATAGTAGCAAGGATTACCTGTTCTCAAGCCAACAAGCCTTTAGCTCCTTTAGTACATTCAGTCCAACAGTGATGGCTTGCAAAAGCAAACATAAAAACTCCCAGATTACAGGACATCTGTGCCAAGTGAATAAACTGGACTAAGGTACAGTACCAAGCATCCTCTTTTTATACAGTACCATGAAACATAACTTGGAAAAACAGGGAAAAAAAAAAGGAGATCTTGATCGACCTTTGGATGGCTTAGAACACATTTTAACTCATCTGTTCTCACACCTGGTAGTGCTAGCAAGGATTACATGAATACCTATACAAGAATTCTAGCCAAGAAGTACCCGATGTTTTGCATCAACTGCATCAGTCCTGGCTTTGTCAAACAGATATGAATTTAAATACAAGCATCTCAACACCCAAACATGATTAAAGCACCTTAACAGCACCACTTATCAAGTAGATATGGTAATTCTAGAAAGGCCAATATAAAGTAAGAAATAAAATATCGCAACTATGTAATTAAAACATAGTAACATGAATTGGAAAGAGAACCCAAACATAACCAAATGTGTAAATAGATATACAAAAAGTCATGGGAAAAAAATTTCTTGCACAAATGCACTCTATTAAGTTCAATGAAGAAAAATGAATGACCCAAATAAATTTCTAAATATGTGTATGTGCTAGACATTTTATCAATCATGTTCTATGTGTAGCAATAAGGTTACTACAAAATAAAAAGAAAACCCAACACAGCAAAGGATCTGATTTTGTTCTGGTAGTAACAAAAGCTCCAATACAGGTTCTCACAGATGGTGACTCAGTGTTCAAGTTTGATCAATTGGGTCCATTCTTCTTTATCAGTGTCATCACATCCTCTGAAAGGTCCCTGATTTATACAAAGCAAACATTTCCAATTACAACCATGTATAAACAACTAAACACTAAGTAGCCTTGTATGAATGATGAAGAAAAACAAAGCACTGCCTATTGTTGATCAAACCAATTTGGGAAAATAAAAAAATAAAAGATAAAATAGAGGTTCGAAAAGCCACCTGCTTTAGGATCTAACAAATCTTACCTGTGCTAAGCCAAAAACCTCAATCTCAAAACTGTGCTACCCCAAAAACCCCTAATACATAGAAAAGAAAACACCTAAAAAAATTTGTAATCTATCATCCATACACATTATCAAACTAGAAAGAAAAAATATATATAAATTAAAAAACTTACCTGATGATGAGAAATCTTTAAAGAGAGAATCAGCCAAGAGATAGAGCGAAATATTTGGAGTGAGACATCGCGCGAGAACAGAGAGTAGGAGAACGATGAGGTCTACCTGCCGGCTGCGATGAAGAAAGATGCAGTTTCTGCCGGTGATCGACTCAGACGACAAGGGAGATTATTCCTTATCAGTGATCAAGATTAATAATTTATAAAACCGCGTGACAATTAATCTCAATTCGATTGTGACTAGTGAGCACGGGTGTCGAACCACTGGGAAATGCAGGTTTATATTTAAAAGACTTTTTAGGATTAATTCAAGCGGAAAGAATATTGTCAATTAAATTGGTTGGTGGAAAATGCTCCGATTGGGTCGAAGCGAAAACGCAGTAATTAAATAAAGCTTAGTAAAAAATGCAGTTAAGTTGGTGGATTGAGCGGAACTTGGGTGAGAAGCCCATTGAATATCAAATATACAATTTATGTTTATAAAATCCTCACTATAGTAATTATGTATGGTGGTTCTTCCAACTACAAGAAGGAAGTCCCAAAAAGATTATGAATACAGGACCGGCAAGTTTATCCTGGAAAAGAATGGAATATCACTATCCACCTTAAATGAGGAATAAAGCATGCGGGTTTGTATTCATACCAATAAGAACCATTGCATAATTATATAATTGCAATCACAGATGTACAATTATATGATATTATATTTAGCGATAGTGTGCGGTAAAACCTTCACAACTATGCAATCACATAATACAAATAGAGGGATGTTTATAAAATAGGATTGTAAAATGAATCCAACTTCATCCTCACCCAAGCTTGGAGTATTAGCTACACATCAATGCAGGAGAATATCCTTTATCCATGACAAGCTTTAAGGGTTCACGGGATGGAAAAAGAAAATAAAAGCGGTAATTAAATGACTGAAGAAATAAGGAAAATGGCAGAAATAAATAAAGAAAATTGACTGAAGTAAATAAAGAAAAGTGCTTAAGTAAATAAAGAAAATGACAGAAAAAGTAAAGAACAGTTCTCAAGTGAGAACTGAGCCATGCATAAAAAGGAAAATAACAGAAATGTAAATTACTGAAAGTAAAGACTTAATAGGAAAGAACAATCCTCAAGTGAGAATTGAGCCAGGCATTGAAAGAAAAATTGCAGAATTGGAAATTGCTGAAAACGGAAACTACCGAATAAAATGCGAAAATAAACTGTAACTTGAATTAAAATAGCAGAGTAATGATTCAGAGTATAAGTCATGAACCCTCAAAACGTCGTCGTTACACTTCTATTTATAGAAGGAAAAGGTAAAAGACCAAAATGCCCTCAAAATATCCCAAAATATCCTAGAAGCCCGCAGTCGACCTTGGCTATTGATAGCGAAGGTGCGCTATCGATAGAGGCGCTATCGATAGCGCATCTTGGCTATCGATAGTCAAAGTCAAAGTTTGACTTTCTTGCAGAGTTTCAACGACTGCTCTTTTGGTACTTCCCCCGGCTGCTGTGGATCCTTCTGAATGCTCTTTTGATTTCGAGATGCTCTTCACGGCTTCATCGGTGACGACTTTATTTAATATAATCTGCACATATTTCTTGAAACAGAGATTTAAACCCAATTGTACAGATATTCATATAAAACGCTATTTATTAAACAATTATATATATAAGAGAACATAGTAATACCATAGTTGAATGGTATGATTGTGGTACAATCACACTCCCCAACTTAGGTTTTGCTAGTCTCTTAGCAAAAGGCTAAACCTTTAAAACTAGAATTTGAAAAGCCACTTTCGCAGGGAAACGCGATTGCATTTAGCATATGCAACAAGCCTTTTAAACCACTAAGTTACCCTTCGTGGACGAGTGTAGTCTCGTGAGAGTTTGCAGAAATGATACTCACAAACATGAATGAATAAAAGAATTGTTTAGAAAGAATTTTAATAATATACTATGTACACAGTAGGAGTTTTATCCATAGATATATCACTATTCATAATTGAACATTTTATAATACAAGAAATGCTATCTTTAACAGGAAATTAGCAAGTATTCAATGTGTAGTGAGGATGAACTTTGATAAAATCAAAATACTGAAATAAGAGTACGAGAATTAACCCATAATTAGTTTCAACTTCAAAATCCTCACTGATGGTCACTCGCAAAAGATGTTCACTCTGAAAAGGTTAGTAACCCAGAGTTCCCAAATGGAAATATACAAGTATAAAACTTATACATTAAGCTCTAATTAACGACCAAAGAGAGATGAAATAACAAGTTATATATGCAGAGATGCAATTCATACATAAATAAAACTTAAATAAGCAAGTAATCACAAGAGAATAATGCATATAATTTGAAATCAAAAAGGACTGTTATAGGATTGTAATGTATTTGGTTTGTAACAAAAGAAGTTTGAGACAGCAAAAATAGGATGGTTGATATATATGTTCAAGGTTGCTACCCTAAACCATCCTATAACCCTATTCTAACCCATAACAACTTAAAAACTCTAACCAAAAAGTTAACTAAATACTCAAAAAGAAGATCCCAAATCAAGACTGTGCATCATCTCTCTGCTCAATATCAGCTCGCATGGTCCTCTGCAATGCTAGCTGAGGCGTCTGTCTGTCAGTTTCTGTACGAGCAGGCCTTCGTGTTTGAAGGCTTTCGAATCCACATAGCGCTCGACATTGAAATTTTTTTTTTTTTTTTTTCTTTTCTTTCTTCTGCGAGTACCTCATGTCATGGTTGTGGAGCTCGCCGGGTCGGTAGTTTCTTCAACCCTTCCTCCGTCACTGTATAATTCTCAAAATCTTAAGTCATGCGAGGCTCACAGGTCGTGCCAATCTCAGGGTGCTCAGAATCAGGAACCTCCTCCACATAATGTGAACTCGTAGGAGGCGCACTCTCTGGTGGCTGACTAGAGAACTGTCCTCTCGTAAATGGTCTCAGGACGGGTACTGGAGGCATGTCGGAATCTCGAGTCATGTGAGTTTGATTTTATTTTATTTTTTTTTTTTTTTAACTGTAAAGGTAAACATACTTGAACTCCTAAAATGACTTGCACCACTCTATTTACACAAAACTCTCTAGATACCCAAGGCTGCTACGTTTATCAAATGAATTGGCAACTTTGAAGCTCGAAATAGGGTACTACGGTTGATCCTAACACACTAGCAAGAATATACAAGGCACAAGGACTCGAAAGAAGGCCTAAAATCATTTTCCAAATTATGCACAATATTCTCAACTGATTAACAGGTTATTTGCATTCTAAATACGCAAGGAATTAAACACATATACAAAGTATAACCATAAAGCAACAACCAAGTACTGAAATGATATATTGAATATATGAGTCCCAAGAATGAATCGCATGGTTCAAATTTGTTCATTAGTTGTCACAAGTCTCCACTTCATAAAAGGGGTTTTCAACAAGATACTCGAATTGAGAGATATGAAGATTAAACCAAGTTCGTGCATGTGCATAAATTGAATACAGGCTAATCATAGTAAAGTCACATTTAGTGAATCAATAGTGTAACAATGG
>JAESVK010001059.1:123540-136697 GCA_017140935.1 Hamamelis virginiana
TCGTTCATGTGAGGACTTCCTTATACAAGAACTTGACCTATTAGTCAATGTAAAATGAGTATTTTGAAAAACTAACCTTTTGATTTAATACTCTTCCTATGTATGACAGGCATACCAAAAATTACAGTGATCGGACCACTGGTTTCTTAAATACAGACCGTAAAAAATTAAATAGCTATATAATGCTTAACAGTCTGTATTTAAGAAACTAGTGGTCCGATCACTGTAATTTTTGGCATGTCTGTCATACATAGGAAGAGTATTAAATCCAACGGTCAATTTTTCAAAATACTCATTTTACATTGACCAAAAAACCAAGTCTTCATATAAGGAAACCCTCACAGGAATATGACACACTCTCTCTCTCTCTCTATATATATATATATATATATTATCTTTTCTTCAAATCTATGGTTAAAAATTTGTGGATGGTCACAATCATCGTGATGGTCCATGACACCCAAACTTGTCGTGGGAGACCTTAAATCCTCGAACAGTAGAGTTGATGTTACTGTCTGGGCTTGCATCTCATATATGCAATCTAATTCACTCGAATCCTTAAAAATCTGCATTTTCATAAACTATATGTCAATTTAAAAGAAAATTGTCCCTTCATTTGAATAAAAAATGCAAGACGAAGGTAGAATTTCAATTCAGAGATTGTAGGATTAGTATATGTCATATGAAATGGTCCCTGTTCATTTCCTATTGTTTAATTTGGTCCAAATATTGACCAGCTAGTCATCTGAGTCTGGAAATTAATCTAATGGTGCAAATTTCAGCCGGCCTCGATTGGGGGAAGTTTTCATCAACGTATGTACGAGGACCAGCATCATGAAGATATGAATGTACGTGTTGACCCTTATATTTTGACAACCAATAAATGTTTGTCATGTGTAAGAGGTGAATTAACAAGAGAGCATTGAACCAACTGATCGATGACATGTGTAAAGAGATCGTGGATTAATTAATAACGTACCTTAACTCATCAGGAGGATTTCACCTTATAATTTATAAACTTTTCACATTTTGTTTTCTCATATAATAATCAACCTAAAGATTAGTAGTCTAGTCTATATACTATATCATTAATAGCTAGCCTCTGCAATATGCCAATGCAGTATAATTATATTGATTGTGGTTAATTTTGAATAATTCAATTTAAAGAATATTATTCATAATTGGGATGATAAATGTTGACTTTTTTGCTCCTTTAGAGTATCCCACATCGGTTGTGATTGTAAAAGAGAGGCAAGCCCAAGCCTATAAAAGAATGGCCAACCTTTTTGTTTAGCTACACCAGTCAAATGCTTAGTTAGTAATTTTTGACTTTAATAAAATTTTTCAGCTGACCTTTTTTATAAAAAAGGACAAAGAGGTGAAAGTTAAAGTTTTACTAGTAGGGAAGTTTTTTGGGTGTATTTGGGGTGGGGAGAGAAATTGTGTGATTGTAATAATTTTTTATATATTGTATTTTCTTCTCTGGGTTTGGTGGTTTTGCTCCTGTTTTGGAGTTTTCCACGTTAAATTTTGGTGTTGTATTATTTCTCAATTTTTTCTTGATATTCCTATAAAGGTTAGATCCTAGGGGGTGAATTTGGTAGGTCCAAATTCCCAACAATTGGTATCAGAGCTTGGGTTCCTTTTGGTGGGTGTAGCTTTGGTGTGGTAGTGTGGATAAGTACTGTCTAAGAAGGTTATGTCTAAGAGATTGGTATTTAAGCGTGTCCATTGTGACCCTCCAATCTTTCCTGGAAACTAACTTAGTGAGTATTATTCATTTCTACGGTAAAATTCATCGAGGCGGCAATGTCAGGAAATAGGGTTTCAAATCCTATCGTATTTGATGTGGAGAAATTTGATGGAAGAATCAATTTTGGCTTGTGGCAAGTGCAAGTCAATGATGTTTTGATTCAATCAGGTTTACACAAGGCGTTGGAAGGCAGACCAATCCCTGAAGTCAGCAGAGGTACTAGCTTGGCTGATAGAACAAAGATCGATGAAGATTGGAAGGGTCTAGATTTGAGAGCAGCAAGTACGATACGTCTGTACCTAGCCAAGAATGTTCTTGCAAATATACATAGAATATCTACGGCAAAGGAACTCTGGGAAAAACTCGCAGAGTTGTATCAGACGAAGGACGTCTCGAATCGAGTGTACCTGAAGGAGCAGTTTCATACATTGCGGATGAATGAAGGTACGACTATTTCAGATCATTTAAATGTTCTCAATGGCATTGTCCCAGAGTTAGAATCTATTGGAGTTAAAATTGATGATGAGGATCAAGCCTTGAGGCTCATCTGGTCTCTTCCATCTTCCTATGAGCATATGAAGCCTATTTTGATACATGGGAAGGAGAAAATTATTTTTTCAGAGGTTGCCAGTAAACTCATTTCTGAAGAGAGAAGACTAAGTGATGGAAGTAATGGTCCACCTGAGAACTCAGCATTGGTAGCATCTGGTAATTGGAAAGCGAAGAACTCCATGAAGAAGAAAGTAGTCTGCTGGGGGTGTGGACAATCTGGGCACGTCAAGAAAAATTTCAAATGAGAAATTTGAAACAATTAATCCCAATAAATATATATATAATCTCATTCCACTTTTATTTAACCATCACTGCACACAGAATACAACGTACACCTCCTTTCACTCATTTTAAAAAGTTAATAGCTACTTATTTTGCATACTTGGACTTATAGTCACTCCATAGCTCATCAACTGTCTTCCCCAGCAGCTCAACAAAGTAATTTGCACTATAACCACTTCTCAATTTCTTGTTGAGTTTTGCCACAAAACCCTTTTTAAGACTATTACAATAATCCAGAAACCGAGCAGTCACATCGTACCCCTGATCCCACCGGTCACCTTGCCCAGGCTGCACCCAGTGACTCGGTACATATCCAGCCTTCAACCTCACAAAATCAGCAATGCCTTCAATCAATCCTCCAGGAGTCTGCCCACTACCATCCCACTGCCAAATATGCGTCATCTCATGATAAATTATTCCCGTGATTTCCCATTTTATGTCACCGGAGTAGGCCGCCACATAATCGGCGCTGACGTGGATTTCATCGTTAATGGAAAATGCGATACCGTCCATGGTTTCGACGAATAGGCTCACTTTTGTCACGTTCTTTCTGTCCGCCGCCGTGTTTTGGTGGAAGAGCTTCCATATGAAGCCTGTGGAAGATTTTAGTGTTTGCTTGGTGTATTTAAGCCCAATCTCGTTTGTGAAGCGGTTACCACCGGGTGTTGTTGTGGCGTTGTTGGTGACATCGTATTTGACTGCATGGATTGCTTGTATGGTTACTAGGGTTACCAGCAAAGAGAGGAAAAACTTGTAGTGAGACATGTCTCTAGCTCTATTTCTCTTTTGTGGGATTTGCACAAATTATGATGTAGCTCTATGGTTTATATATATATGGAGAGAGTTATATATGTATGTATGTATGTATTATCCGCAAGTTGGTCCTTAATTGTATTAACAAATTGAAATGGCCAGGTGAGTTAAGCACCCAATTATTTCGTAGAAAATTTGTGTAACCATCTCCTAGCCATGGGAGTCTTATACACAAGCTAGGTATAGACTTACCACTATAGGGGCTGTTTGGCAAACTTAAAAACCTAGCCAGCTTAGGATACGTCTGTCTGGTTTTTATTTAGTACTGTTTGGTAAGTACATTTTTTCTACAAATCAATTCAATTCTGTCCAGAAAAAAAGGCATAAACACAGTTTTTTTTCAAATCAGCTGGAAGCTGGTTTACATAAAAATTATATAGTAGAAAGAAATTAGAACTGGCCAGACCCAGTTTTCAAAGTTCCCAAACAGGCCCATAAGATCGAGTTTTTAAATACATTATCATTTTTACAATCTCTCTAATCTATTATTTGATATATGCACCATTTTAATTTACTACAATTAATAAGTAGGTATAATAGTTGATGTAACATGCATAACAATATAATAGATCGACTAATGTGATATATAGCTGATGTATATAGTATATTATATTAATTGGTACGTTCCCTGCCACATACATCAATCATTAACATGCATATATATAGATTGTAAACCTCGTCGTGATATATTTAGCATTTAGCATTTAGCATCTAACTTTAACTATTTTAGTGTCTTGGAAGCTTGGAGATATATATTACATAAAGAATTAATGCATAGACTTTGACTAGGACTAGCTAGCTGCCTAGCTCTGCCCTTCTGCCGACCTCACGACCAATCCAACCCAAAGATGCAAGGAAAACCATAACTCATTGGAAATCTTTATTTTTCTTTTTGGGCAAACACGAAGTATGAATTAGAAAAATGCTATAGTTGTTAAATTAGGAAGAAAAATAGGGGTGCTTTTTCGGGATTAGAAGTTAATTAGGTCCTTGTATGACACCAAATTATTTTATCCACCCAAACTAAATGGTGCCATCTTCAAAAGAATGTGAAAAAAAAAATACCCCATTGATTTTGTAATTTTTCTATATTTTACCTTTTCGAAAAGGAAAAAAAAAAAAAAAGAGGATTGAAGAGAGAGAGAGATATGACAAAGTAACACGAAAAGTATTTACGAGTATGTCATGACATCCGCTTCAACCTTTTTCAATCATGAGATTGATTTCAAGATCTCTTTCGATCTATCAATCATATTTATTTCTTACATTTAAATTTCCTTTTATGTTACTTTTTTTTCCTTCATAAATATGAGTATGAGGGACCATTGATTTAGTTCAAGTACACTTTATCATGCAAATGCGACTCACATCACATTATTTTGTTCATGATGTAGGTATACACGCCAATACGACATAAATTAATCACGACTGTATGTAATGTATGTAAGCCAATGCGTGTGTATCACGAACGGCCGTAATACACGTCGTATATGTGTGACTAAACACACCTGAACCTACCTACAGTGACCATAAAAAATAAAAATAAAAAAATAAATAAAGAAAAAAAATTAATATAAAAGATGTAGTCCGATCCTTTCAACTTTATATGATGTGGACTTAAGACATTGTTGAACCACATTATAAATTGACTATTTTGTTATCTTCTCCTTGCTTTTTTTTTTGGTTTTCCATATATATAGCCTCCTTAATTTTCTAGGGGAAGGAAGACTGAGCGAGGGGTTGGTACAATAAACCAAAAAGAAGTTCCAAAAAATTACATAACATGCAAAACAAAAGGCAACACCAAAAGCAACACAACATACAACAAAAACAAATCACTCGATAAAAATACCCACCAAACCATTTAAAAGGGTAACAATCCTATCAGCATTTGCTGACTTTAAAGTCAGTAAATACTTCATATATGGCTGTGAGATCTCATCCTATGGCCGAGATCTAACGGCTATGGAGATTAAAGTCAACAAATGATAATAGGATCATTTCACCCACTTAATATATCCACCAAGTCAAACATGCCCAACTTAGCTGACTTACTGTACCTCAAAAAGCATAGCCTTTAATGGACCAACTCCACGCTTATAAATTCAAAGTGAACAAAGATAACGGACGACGAAATTAAAAGCACATGATCTTTTTTCTTGTTCTTTTTTGGACTTTTTGATCGATCTGATCTGATCTGGGTTATTTCAATTCAAGTACTCTTGGCTCCACAGCGCGCGCGCACATATATATATATATCTTCCTCGTAGATATAATGATAAAAACTTTTGATCCAGTTAGTCTATAGTATTCAACAAGGCAATTAACAATTCGCCGGTAATAGTCAACATTGTTGAACAATAAGTGCACTGCAGCTGTTCGGAAGAAATGCACCAAGTGGATTTAATTGATTTCAAATGAATTCTTCCTTCTATAGACGGTAAAATTGCATCCTTCTTTATTTCAAATGAGAGTGGGTGTTTCACATATCTTGAGAAAAAAGATAATATGGTTATACAAAGTTGCTAGTAATAAGGCTTTTAGCTTACTCTCTCTTACTTGATAGAATTCTCTTTTTCTTTTTTTAATAAATTTTGGGGCGATTAGCAAATGATTGTAAAGGATTATGATGCCAACCTAGTTGAGATTTTAAAAAAATAAAAATAAAAATCAATCAATCTTGATTCGACTGCATTTCAATTTGAATTCTCTTATATAATACAAACTTAGCTTAATTATTTACAATCCAAAATACCTCATACTATTGGACTAGCATGTTATGGGTGTCTTGAAGCATAAACGACAATTACTGAGCCAATGATCAATTGCCTACAATGCCACCAGATAGATAAAGAAAGAATAACCATACCCTCTTTGATAGACCATGATTCCGCCAAGATGGAAACAAGAATGCCCACTGAAACTGAGGATGGTACCTGGTTATAGCTTCAGAATTTTTCAATGAGGGAGTGTTTAGAAGGCACAACAATTTTCAACATGTTTAGGTCGTTGAGCTTTAGAGGTTGGGGCTATAATGCTTTTGTTGGAGATTGGCTGCTGCTTTGGTATGCTGGAAAATGTTCTGCTGATTTGGTTTGTTGGATTGTTTTATCAGAAAATTGCTGGAGTTGTTTAGCAACATAAGCCAAACTTGGTTGCTGGGGTGCGAGTTGATCTGCTGGAATTGCTTTAGCAATTTTGAACTAGCTGCTGATTCTCTTCTCTCTTATATTTGCTAGTGGTTAGTCTGATTTGTATTGGATCTCTTTTTTCTTGCACTATTTGTTAGTTTTTTTGGCTTTTTGAGTATAGTTAGGCTTTTTAATTGGTGTGTTTGGGTTCTGGTATTTGTCTGGTTGAGGCTTGTCTGAAGGTTGTGATGGGAATTGGGTGTTTGTTGCTGTTGGAAAGGTTGTTTTTTTTTGGGTCTTGGGTGGGTGCTTGGTGGTGATGTTGTGGACTGATTGTATTTCTTTCTTACCTTAATATAATTTAATCTATTGCTTATCAAAAAAAAAAAAAGTGCACATATATAGCTAATGAAATAAAAATATATTGTCGAACAATCAAGAAATTTACGTGGGAAAATCTTGCTGGGACTCACTAGGTAGCCTTGCACAATGTTAAAAGAACTGACAAGAACATTAATTAGTAGCTTAGATATATGCTATAAAAAATACAAATTAATAATGCCATTCAAATCTCTTGCAACAACCAAACAAGCTCTCCAAATCAATTGAATAAAAATTAAATAAACTTCATGACAACTAAATAAGGTTATGTCATTACCTGCTTTGTTTCTTATATACACACCGTCCCAAATTACCAGGACAAATGAGGAATTACGTCCCAGATAACAATAACACAATGTTGAAGGAATATTCTCCACCAGACAACTATACAAATGTAACATGGTTGACATTTGAGACCTGACTGAGTGCATGAAGTTGCATGAAACCACAGTCAAGTGGTAACATGTTTAATCAATAAATTAATGTAACAAGACCTAAAAACAAGTTCATCCAACTTTCTTAGCTTCTTGTATGCATGTGTCAGAACTATATGATCCTTAGGGCATCAAAATTCCATGCCTCTCATAGTTATTAGAGCATTTTGCACATTCATGTCATTTCTCTTGATACAAACAGGGTTGGGCTTATAGCCCAAGATTTTATGGATCAACTCGACAGAATTGGGGCATGGAGACGATTTTGGGATAAAATACTAGTAGGATCAAAAGTCGTCGGCGACGGAATTGCACAAAATTTGATAGTCTGAATGGAAACGGTGAGACGAGCAAGACTCAAGCCAATGCCGTGATATACGCTGCTTTTTGCCCAAATTCCTTCGTTTTGGCCTCCGATTTAGTGATTTTGCTATTTATTCGCTTGTCAATTACTTTCCCTACAGAAATCCGTTTGATGAATCGTTGATTCCATGGTGATCCTTTGGGAATATATTAACATATTTTGGTTTTATTTCGTATATTTCCATTTTTAGCAAAATTTCTTTTATTTCAATTTTTCCCTATTTCAGCAATATTAGGGTTTCTAGACTTTATTTTAGTATAAATATGCTTGGATCCGTCTTAGCAAATAATTAAGTTTATGAATTAATACGAATTTATTAAGAATTTTCACTATTTTTCCCCAGTTCTCTCTTTGTGAAGATTGAGTACTGATGTCTATTTTTCTAGCACTGTCTTTCTTTGTGATACATCAACAGAAATTTGGAAGGTTGTTTGTTGTTGGAGAACTAGTCATCAATATTCTGCTGCATCACTTAGGCATATGCGGTTGGATAAGCAAGAGTACATACGATACGAAGACTGCATCACATGGCAATATGATGGGCCCAATGCTTCGTGGTCCAAACTCTTCTTCCGACATTCTAAAGAGCTCTCAGAAGATTTCGTTATTGATATATGCCAAGGGAATCAGAAAGCGATTCTGATCAGCACTGTACACAACAAAATGACCTTTCTCAGCTGCCGATGATGTACTGCAAGTGTTTCCATTCATGCCTCAATTTGTTTTTGGCAATGAAATTCTTCTCGGCCCAACCGCAGCCATCCTCTGCCATTTTAATAAGCCTCTTGGAACTTATCATTCTGTTATACTGTGTAAAAATTAAAATAAGAAATTTTGAGACTTTTGAGATAGAAAGGGAAAACAAGACTTAAGAAATCTGAATTGTATTGTTACGCTGAGTAGAAGGCATTCCTAGTGGTTTACTTATATATTCACAAGGCCAGAGACAGTTCATTAAATGCTGCATTGCTTTTGCTGGGATTCATGGGCAGCAAAACCATGTGCTCAATCGATTAAAGTTTATGTTAATCGATCAGGTGGTATCCATGTCTGTTTCTGCTCGATAGTCATCATGTCAAGTATCATAGGAAAGAATTATTAATGCTTCCTTACTGCCTAAGTAGTTTAAGGACATCCCGAGTGCAATCTGTATAACATAAGCTAATAAATCAAAGTTTTCTTGTGAGGTTTTGAAGGGCTGGGCATACTTGGTTTTCTGTTCAGCAATCACTGTATCATCCAAATAAGACACTCAGAGCCACAGATTTCTGATTACCTTGTTAGGCAGCTTTTGACATGTTGGGTTCAGCATGTTTTACTCTCCTTGTATTGTAATTGTACATTGAAAGAAGAATAAATTCTCATAGCCAGCAAATATGATTATCCAGTTCAAAGGTCTGGTTAAGAAAAATTGTGAAGGTGGATTATATTGTGCTGGGCACATTTTACACACTAGTCCTCTTTGACCTGTAAATTTGTTTGTTCCTTCTCCCAAAAAAGGAGGCTCCACCTTCCTGACTTAGACAATGTCCTTACAAGAAACTTATCTGATCTTCCATTCTGCGCACCCTCCTACTTGACAAGATAGGAAGCCATTGATTTACTTGTATTGAAGATTCTAGTACCGACAAATAATATTTCAATATCGAAGTTCATGATAAAAATTGTTGTTATTACAGTAACCAAGCTAGATACAGTTCCTCTTAAGTCTTACCAAAAATATCTCTTGTCATCCCATATTGGGACTCTCTAGATGCATTAGTTGTGTTTATAGGCTGAGTTCCACGCCTCAAAAAGTTGCCTATGCCATTGGAGTGTGGCATGCTTGGAAGTCCTCTTACCAAAAAAAAAGATCTTCCTTCATTGAATGTTCTCCATTTTCCTTTTGTCTCGTGTATACATATCTAGATTTTATGAAAACTCAATTTTATTGCCAAAATTGGCTCCTGAAGCAATGGAAACAGGGTCTTCTTGTCTGTGCAGGGTAAGCCAATATAATGTATGTTATTTTTCACTGCTTGAAGGAACATGTATTTTACATTTTGTTAGCATGTCATAAGCTAAGGCTAATATATAGGCATAAAATTGCCAATAAGCTTTATCTACATGCCCAAGTCGCGGGCAAGTCTAAACTGTATTTTAAATAAGGCCACACTAATGGACTCTTTAGTTAATCACTTTGGTAGATTTCAAATGATTGTAATTGCTAAGATTGTACATCCATCAATGATCCACCTTATCGGGACTTCCAACTGTGATTGTTGCCTTATCTCTATCAAGTCAATTCTAATGGGACCCTGGGGACACTGATGATCATGGAGTGATATATGGAATTTTCAACAGATGACAATGCAGTAATAATATCATTTCAGTTGATAATAGTGAAACACTAGATTCTTGAATGTCTTCATAAATCATTCTGTAATTGGAGGGATTTTGAGATCAGAAATGTGGCATGCCTGGATGATATAGTTATACATACTCAACCACCATTTTTATCAATTTTCTGAGTGAAATTTGCCGCAGAGCAGAAAGGTGAATAAACATTAAGGAAGTTCTTTGAAATTTTGTATAAGATGTATCAAGCTAACATATTGTTGATTGAACATTTACAAAATTCAAGTATAAATCATTCAGTAAACTAGTAGTTCTTGATTTGTCTGTCCTGGTTGGAAAGAAGATGACTATGAGCAACGACTGGTAGCTATTGACATAAGCAAAGCTTTCTCAAGACCTTTAACTGCACCTCGTTGAATCAACAAGAGTATGTACTCCATGAAGAATGCATCACATGGAAATGTTATAAGCCCATCATTTGGCAGCCCGAATTCTTCTTAAGACATTTTGAAGAGATCTCTGAAGATCTCACTGCCAAGATACACTAGAGGAATCATAAAACGTTTTTGATCAGCTGTGTACACAACAAAATGGCCCTTCTCAGCCACCGATGAAGTACTACAACTTTTTGTAACCACATCTCGGACGGTACTTGGTAAAGAAATTCTCTTCCTCCCGGTGGCGGCTAACTTCTGCCACTTCCTTGCCATTTTGATGAGCTTCTTAGGACTGATCATGATGATTTTCTGTAAACGTTGTGAGGCAGAATAGAAAATGAGATTTAGATCTTAGAAAACTGAAATGGTGTTTTTGTGATGAGTAGAAGGCAATGGGAATGCGATCATTATATATTCACAAAGCCAGAGACAGTCCATTTAATGTGGCTTCCCTTGTGCCGGGGTTCATGGGAAGCAAAACCAAGTGATAGTTAGATAAGAAGGGCGGTTGAGGAGGTGGGCATGTTTGGTTATGTATGGAAAAAATCTACACATCAAGGTGGAGCATGTAGGGGCATCATTCTCATTTTTCTCATGTCCAAGTGTTCTAATGATACAATGGGGACAAAGCTGGTGGCTCATAATTGCAGGGGACTTTGTGATCCATGAATAAGAATAAAGATAAACTTATCAGATTACAAGAATGTGAATCTAATTCTATTGTTATAGCTATGTGTTGACGAATAAAACCAGACGAGTGACGTCGGTCGACTTTCTTTTCGAGGGAGGCGTGTCCCTTCGATCACGACCTTACCTGACAAGGTCGTGATCCTAGGACCCTTCCCTCTTCAATGGTATGACTGCGATCACGCCCTCCCCTTGGTTAGGTGTGACCAAGGGAGACGCCAAGGAGAGCTTCACGACGGAGATGATTTCTCGATCTCGTCTTGCCATTTCCATCAACCTTGCTACTCGAAAGCAAGGACGTCGAGACGCTATCGGCACTCGTCTCCTTGTCTTTCTTTCCTATGCATGCATGCACGCACGCATCACGAGAGGCTTCATAACTCTCTACTACTACAGGGCCGAGGTGTGGGGATTGGATTGGCGGTTGGGACAGAAGATCGTCAAAGCGAAGGGACGCCCTCGCAGGGAGGCAGGGTCGCCCCTTCGCCTTGGCAAGGTCGGTTTGTTGATCCAAAATACGACACAGGGGCAATATGGCACCTCTCTCCCTCTCCTCATTTATTGACCTGCTACCTTGGGCAGTGTGCGCACCTGCTGTGTGGGCTATGGCCGTCATCTCAGGGCCTAGGTCGAACATCATAGCGTTAAGACCTAGGACGGCGGCACCTGTCGTACAGAATCAGTCAAATCATATGCCCACTCTCATGATTAGGAAATGGCAGGGAGCCAGGGCGCCTATTTGGCTGCGCCCTGGCCTTTCTGTCAGTGATTTGACCCCTTCTGTACTCACTATCCTTC
Source organism: Hamamelis virginiana (assembly GCA_017140935.1). NCBI lineage: Eukaryota > Viridiplantae > Streptophyta > Magnoliopsida > Saxifragales > Hamamelidaceae > Hamamelis > Hamamelis virginiana. The sequence continues at coordinate 135,510 of JAESVK010001059.1, forward strand.
CCCTATAAAAGGGAAGGTGTTAATCTTATTTAAGGATCTCAACAACCCCGGATAAGAGGAGAGAGGACTTTATTGCTAGAAGTGCTGCCGCGACCTTGCAATCGAGGTCGCGAGTGTTGAGCTCTTGAGTCGTATCCTAGGGTCAACCACTCCAACCTACTCTGTTCCCCTTTCTATCCACCCTTTTGGTATTCAGACTGCAACTACGTGTACTCGAGATTGCCATTTTACGGCAATCCTCACGATTGCAAGGACCTCTCCAGTTTCTTTCATAAACACTATGTCTTTTGTATGCTTGATTATTCACATGCTATAAGAAGACATTGCATGATAGACCTGATATGTCCATGAACTGCCTTACAACAAGTAAGAAACCTGTGGTTGTACAATCCTCCAATCCCTACTTGATTCTCTCTCTCTCTCTCTCTCTCTCTCTCTCTATCTCTATCTCTCTTGCTGTGTCATTTTCACGAAATTCATTGACGATTTCTTCCTGAATTTACCAAAGCCATCTTAGGAAACACATCCCTTTGTATAAGCCATTTGCATTACTGACTTCATGAGAATGTTAAATTAACATCCAGCCTCTTTCTGTGCTCCATTCTGAAAAATGTGAACAAAATAGGAAGTAAAAAAAAATGCTCCACAATTGTCAAACCATAAAACAGAGAAAAAATTATCAATCTTTGTCCTCATACGATCAATGACTAATTCAATAGAAACATATCTGAGAAATTTTTTTCAATTGAATATAGTAGAACCTAAACTAGGACAGTGTATAGAATAAGCTTATATCACATATTGTCACCGTCAATCATTGCCTTGTCATGCCATGGGTTATTCTCAATGGGATTTCCCTACAAAATGCCATTATGCCCTTTTTCAGTTGAATTTAGTGAATCCAAATATAGTTAAATGAAAATTAAAGAGGTAGAAGTAATGGACAATCTCAAAAAAAATATTGGGTTATATCAAATTTTTATGGTGAAAGAAGATTGTCCGTTGATCATATTGTTGTAACCCATCAACATTGTTCTATGTCTAATATGGAACGAGACCATGATGTCTGTTCTGCAACCTTCAAAAAAACTTATATATGGGACTCACAAAAGTGTCGCAGTAAAGGGCTACATTAAGTTGACGAGACGTGAATTCTATAGAATTATTGACTCTGCAACCCAAACACAA
>JAESVK010001059.1:136797-160126 GCA_017140935.1 Hamamelis virginiana
AAATAAATAAATAAATAAATCCCTTTTTTTTCTTTTAATTTCTGACTTAATTTCAGCAAACAAATCAATTTAACATGAAGGAATTTCTTTGGACTTTTCATTAGAAGTAACAAATTACAAATGTGTAGGTCATTTGAAAAATCAAAATACAATCTGCTTCAGAAGCCACGAATAAGTAATTGCTGTTTGGTTTGTTCTTGATGGAGATATGATGTCGATAAGCAGCGACTGGCCAGTATGGATGTGAGCAGAGCTTTCTTCAAATCCTTAGCCACATGCCATTGGATAAGCGTAAATACATACCATATGAAGACTGCATCACATGGCAATGTGATGGGCCCAATGCTTAGCAGTCCAAACTCTTCTTCAGACATTCTAAAGAGCTCTCTGAAGATTTTGTTATTGATATATGCTAAGGGAATCACAAAGCGATGCTGATCAGCACTGTACACAACAAAATGACCTTTCTCAGCTGTGTTTCCATCCCTGCCCCAATTTGTTTTTGGCAACGAGATTCTTCTACACCCAACCGCAGCCATCCTCTGCCACTTCCTTGCCATTTTAATAAGCTTCTTGGGACTTATCATGCTGTTATACTTTGTAAAATAAGCAATTTTGAGACTTTTGAGATAGAAAGGGAAAAGAAGACTTGAGAAATCTGAATTTTATTGTTATGTTGAGTAGAAGGCAATCCTAGTACTTTACTTATATATTCACAAGGCCAGACACAGTCCATTAAATGGTGTTGGTCAAGTTGGAGCTCATGGTCTGCAGAACCATGTGCTTTTTGGAATAAAATGTCCCCCCCCCCCGGGTACTTACATATATAGATTTCTCTAGAAACTCAATTTGATTGCCAAAATGGGCTGCTGCATCAATGGAAACAGGGTCTTCCTTCTGTACAGGAACAACTGATGTTTTATTTTATTTTAATTTTGATGTTTGGTGGAACAAATATTTCACTTTTTATAAGTAAGTAACCAATGGTAAAGTATTGGCATAATCTTGCCATTAGGCTTTATGTGCATGCCTGAGTCATGGGCAAGTCTCAAAATAAAAATAAAAAAAATTAAATAGTTCAATTAGGTCACACTAATGGACTCTGTACTTAATTATTTTGCTAGGTTTCAAAAAATTGTAATGGCTAAATTTGTGCATCCACCATATTGGGACTGTCAACCATTGTTTTTGCCTCATCACCAGCAACTCATTTCTAATGGGACCCTTAAGATCATTGATGATAATACTATAATAGACTGATATATGGAATCTTCAAGAGGTAACATTACAGTGATCTTTAGTAATATGCAGAAGATCGATAATATCAATTTACTTGATAATGGCGAAATACTGAGATTTTTTAGTCTCCATTAATTGTTGCTTTCATTTTGTTGGGATTCATGGAGTGCCAAACTGTATGCTGATTGGATGACAAGGGGCCTTCGAGGGGTGGGTGTGTTTAGTTCTTTTCTGCAATCAACATATCAAGGTGGAGCATCATTGAAGATATAGTTCTTTCATTTTGCTAAGTGATTTGAAGACATAAGGGGTCCAATCTGTTTGCTGTAAGCTCTTAAAAATTGTGGTAAGTCTATGCATAACAGCAACAATACTGCACTGCTTAAGGCAGGAATTGGAAATGTAGAGTATATTCACACTTGGGAACATGCCCTTTAAACTCCTTCAAAAAAATTCTTTTGCAGGAACCACTTTAACCATACAACTTGTCTCATTATCACCAAGCTAATTGTAAACTGAAAAAGTATGGTGGCCATCAGAAGCTAGCCATTGTTCTTGCAAAACACACCTAATGGCCTAGATTTGCAGGCTTCCAAACAGCTTGCCATGATGCAGCATACATAACAAGAAAGGGATGAAAGAAAACAAGAATACAGAGCAATTTTTTTTACATAATTTATTAATGTGGCTATATTCTTTTGTGAAACCAAACACCTTGGATCTGACTGAAATCAATAGAGAAATCAACTAGGAGCAGAAAAACAGCAAGATTTACGAGGTTTGGAATTTTGGCTATGTCAGCTTGAGAAGAGTTCACCAAGAGCAGGCATCTTAATTTCTTAGAAACTAAAAACAAAATAAGATTTGGGTGAAAATTTTGAATAATTTTGCCCATACTTAGAAGTGTTGGCAACACGGGCTACCGCAGACGATTTCTATTTCTAGGATAAAATGACAAAGATGAATGCGAAAAATGATATTGGTACATGAATTAAAAGAAGAAAAAAAAAGAATATAGCGAATCTTGTCAGGGTCGGATCCACACAACCAATTGTGAGTGAGTGGAAACTTTGCTAAAGAAATTCCTAACAATGCTTGAAGCTGAATTAGCTTAGGTATGATCATTGATACATAGACCAACCATGACCATCTTCTAGCTTCAACAAATTTTATTTGACAAAAGTTTTAAAAATAATATACACATGTCAACGGTTCAAACCGCCAACTCCTGTGAGTGAATTTTAGTAAGAAATTAATTTTATTGCGGAGAATCATACGTGCTACGTTGAGCTTATGAAGTAAAATTGTAAAACATTTTACTAATGTCAAATTATATTGCAACACATAATATGTACCAAGTGAATTTTTCAAAATTTAAGAGAAAAATAATTGGTAAACCACGTTAAATTATTATTTTTGAATAATAACATCACTTTTATATAAGAGGCACTCATATAGCTCTCAAACCAAACCGGGCTGTCACCATTAAATTTGGTGACAGCTTGTTAACCCATCATCTTCTACTATATACAGAAGGCGCGCAAATTGTGGCATTCGAAATAACAGTATTCAAGATAACCGCCTTACCGGCTTATGGAGAGAGAGAGAGTTAGGGTTTCTGAAACCTGCCTAGAAACGTGGGAATTCGATCACCAGCTGCTGCAACCATGGGAAGCGGAAACTTTCGATCCAGATTTGTTGTTGAACCAATTAACTACATTACATGTCCGTTAATTCGTTATGGAGATTGATTACCCTGACTCCAATTCTATATCGCGAATCGTTCAGGTTTTTTTTTTTTCCCAATCGATTCCCACCTTTTGTTTTATTAATTTCTCTCTTAATTATTTGATAATGCTCCGATTGTTTTAATGGAAAATAAATCCCTGGGAAAGGAAGCTTCCGTTTGGTTGCCGGGAAAATTGTAGGAAAACGAAAAGAAATTGGACTGCCTAGGGTATGTTTCATGTTTTTTGGTTATCAAATAATGGAAAACTCAACTCTAATTAAGTTGAAGAGTTGGATTAGGTTAAATTGAGTGTTCCAACGAATGAAGAATTGTTACAAAGTTTTAAATCTCTTCCTTTCTTTCGTTTGATTAGTAAATAGTAACACATGTTCGCATAGTTATCAACTGTGGCTTTATCTCTCTTTGTATAATGATATCGCATAACGAAGGGAAGGCCTAATTGCACCACTCCTCCTTACCTTCCCCCTGCCAGTGGTTGATTTTGCCATTAAAGTGTGGAAATCCAGTTTTAGATTTTGGACGGTTTGTGTTAAATATAGAGTTTACACATTAAGAACAGAACTAGGTCGTCTGAGCTTGTTCCTCAAGCCATCCTTCCCCACCCACCGCCCTCGCCTGAGGGGCAGGAGCACTGGACCCTTGAAAATGAACAGATTATGTTCTCTTATTCTTACCCGAGGATTTTTGAATAGGGGCCAAAGGGCAGGAGTGAAATATATGCTCGAAAGACTATGGAACTAAAATATTCCATCCCTTCATCCCAGTCTCGAAATAGACTGTGTTGAGACTGTAATTATTGCTTTCAGGCTCTTTCCCCAGCCAGTCACCTCTGTGTGGGAGGGGTCTGCAAAAAATATATTTATATATGTATAAATTTAATGTTAGCTCCTAAAATCAGAATATCTGGGCTTATAGGATGAATCATCTCTAAACGGGGCTGGTTAATTTTTTTTTTCTTCCTTTCTTTCAAATCCTTAGTTTCACACGAATTCATTGTTTTTTTGTTGGATTCTTAGGAATTACCTTATGCCCAAACGTTCCTGTATAGTGGAAGAATCGTGCACTCTCATCACAAGCAAACGCCGGTACCACTTTCCATTTTTGCCCTATTTGTCATTTTTCTCCTCTAATTATCTATGTTCTTGTTAATTTGATATCGTTGTTTCTTGGAATTCTTTTGTTGATGCTGTTTTCTAGTGTCTGGATGAAAGTTAAGGAGGATTGTAGGAAAGCTAATAAGCTCGACATCAGTTTGGTCTAGGTTTTTCATTCTCTGGTTCAGTTCTTTGTTTGATCCTTAGTATTGTTAAACATGCATTGTTTATGAGAAATACTGTGTTTTTTTTTATTTGTTTCTTAGGTGATGATGCTTGTTTAATGCTTACCAACATTTTTTAGTAGTTTTAGGCAGATTTTGGTTCTTTCAGTTTTGTGATCTGTTACTTGATTGAGGCTGAGATACTATTTAACTGCTCTAGTTTAACTAATTGCTTCCATTTTATTGCTTGTTATGATATACAATACCACCAATATAAGTTATTTAATGCTAAGAAAACATGCTTGGGATAAAGATTATCACCAGTGATATTTTGATATGTTTGAGTAATGTTTGGCAATTTCTTCCTTAAGTTACTAATTGTCTAGTTTTATAATTCCAAGGTTATAATTTCAAGAAAGAAGGTCCCAAATGCCTATTGAGTTCTTGTTAAGAACACTGATAATCTCAAGTTGCAAAGAAAATATTTAGAATATTGAGTTTTGAGGGAGTATCTTGGCATTTCTATAACGTCCTTTGTTGTAGAAGTTAGAACTTTAAAGCAAACGATTATTTAATATGGCCAATATTATTGTGTAATAGAAGAGTATGCCATCAAATAAAGTGTTTCATTGAGTTTATCTATATCAATTTCCAAGCTGTTTACGTACAATCAAACATCATGGTGTTTACCATTTACAAAGGCTGGCTCTTTTAAAAGCTACCACGTCGCGTTGATATGTGGTTAGCTACTGCCCTAAACAACCAAGTTGTCTCAGTATGTGGTCAGGTAGTACCCAAAACTACCAAGTTGTCTTAGTATGTGGTCAGGTAATACCCAAAACGACCACGTTGCCTCGCTATATGGTCAGGTAGTACCCTAAACTACCAAGTTGCCTCAATATGTGGTCAGGTAATGCCCAAAACTACCAAGTTGCCTCGATATGTGGTCAGGTAGTACCCAAAACTACCAAGTTGCCTCAAACATGTGGTCAAGTAGTACCCAAAACTACCACGTTGCCTCATTATGTGTTCAGGTAGTACCCAAAACTACCAAGTTGCCTCAAATATGTGGTCAAGTAGTATCCAAAACTACCATGGTGCCTCAGTATGTGGTCAGGTAGTACCCAAAACTACTACGTTACCTTGATATGTGGTCAGGTAGTTCCCAAAACTACAAAGTTGCCTCAAACATGTGGTCAAGTAATATCCAAAACTACCATGGTGCCTTATTATGCGGTCAGGTGGTACCCAAAACTACCATGTTGCCTCGATATGTGGTCGGGTAGTACCAAAAACTACCAAGTTGCCTCGATATGGGGTCAGGTAGTACCCAAAACTACCAAGTTGCCTCGATATGCGGTTAGGTAGTACCCAAAACTACCACGTTGCCTCAATATGTGGTCAGGTAGTACCCAAAACTACCACGTTGCCTCGATATGCGGTCAGGTAGTACCCAAAACTACCAAGGTGCCTCGATATGCGGTCAAGTAGTACCCAAAACTTCCACATTGCCTCGGTATGCGGTCAGGTAGTACCCAAAACTACCACGTTGCCTCGATATGCGGTCAAGTAGTACCCAAAACTACAAACTTGTCTCAGTATGTGGTGAGGTGGTACTCAAGACTACCAAGTTGTCTCAGTATGTGGTCAAGCGGAACCTAAAACCACCAATTTGCCTTCATAATTCATATGTGGTCAGGTAGTACCCAAAACTACCACGTTGCCTCGATATGTGGTTAGATAGTACCCAAAACTACCAAGTTGCCTTAATAAGTGGGTCAGGTGATACCTAATACTACCAAGTTGCCTCAGTATAGGGTCAGGTGGTCCTCAAAACTACGAATTGACTCTGATATGTGTCAAGTCGTACCCAAAACTACTAAGTTTCCTCGGTATGCAGTTGGGTAGTACCCAAAACTATCGAGTTGCCTTGGTATGCGGCCAGGTAGTACCCAAAACAACTTGATATGTGGTTAGGTAAGACCCAAACCTACCACGATACCTCAGTATGTGGTCAGGTGGTACCCAAAACTACAAAATTGCCTCGGTATGTGGTCAGGTGGTACCCTAAACTACCAAGTTGCCTCAGTATGTTGTCAGGCCATACCCAAAACTAACAAGTTGTAGGGATATGCGGTTAAATAGTACCAAAAACTACCACTTTGCCTTGATATATGGTCAGGTAGTACTCAAAACTACCACACTGTCTAGTTATGTGGTCAGGTAGTACCCAAAACTACCAAGTTGCCTCGGTATGTGGTCAAGTAGTACCCAAAACTATCAAGTTGGCTCAGTAAGTGGTCAGGTGGTACCTAATACCGCCAAGTTGCCTCGGTACGAAGTTAGGTTGTTCCCAAGACTAAAATGTTGCCTCGATATATGGTATTTGGTCTAGTAGTATAAAAAACAACAAAGCTACCTTGATATGTGGTCAGGTAGTACCAAAAACTACCGTGTTGCCTTGGTACGTAGTTCGGTGGTACCCAAAACTAAAATGTTGCCTCATTATGGGGTTAGGTAGTACCTTAATCTACCAAGTTGCCTCAGTATGTTGTCATGTAATACCGTAAGCTACCAAGTTGCCTCGGTATGTAGTCAGGCACTACCCAAAACTACCAAATTGTCTCGGTATTAGGTCAGGTAGTAACTAAAACTACGATGTTGCCTCAATATGTAGTCAGGAAGAACTCTAAACTACCAAGTTGCTTCATTATGTGGTAAGTTAGTTTCCTAAACTATCAAGTTGTCTCGGTGTATGGTAAGGTAGTATTCAAAACTAGCACGTTGCCTTTGTATTCTTTAATGCAGTACCCAAAACTAGAACGTTGGCTCGATATGTGATAGGTAGTGCCATAACCTATTAAGTTCCCTCGGTATCTAGTTGGGTAGTACCAAAAACTATCATGTTGCCGTGTTATGTCGTCAAGTAGTAACCAAAACTAGTAATTTGTCTCGGTAAGTTGTCAGGTACTACACTAATTAAACAACCAAGTTGGATCGATATATGGTCAAGTAGTACCACAAACTATCATGTTACCCCGGTTTGTGCCCAGGTAGTATCCAAAACTACCAAGTTGTCTTGTTAGGTGACACCCTATACTATCAAGTTCCCTCGTTTTATTATAAGGTGGTAACCAAAAGTACCAAGTTTTCTTGCTAGTGGTACCCAAACTACGACATATCTTCATTATATGGTTACGTAATTCCCTAAACTACCTCGTTTCCTTGATATGTGGTTAGGTAGTACCCAAAACTATTAAGTTGCCTTGACATGTTGTCAAGTAGTACCCAAAACTTCCATGTTGTCTCATTATGTAATCAGGTAGTACCCTAAACTATCAAGTTGCCGAGGTATCTGATATAGTGGTCCCAAAACTACCAAATTGTCTCGGTATGTGCTCAAGTGGTACCCAAAACTACCAAGTTGCCTCCATATGTTGTCAGGTAGTACCCTAAACTACCAAGTTGCCTCGAAATGTGGTGATGTAGTACCCAAAACTACCAAGTTGCCTCGTTATGTAGTAAGGTAGTACTGAAAACTACCACGTTACCTCGGTATCTTGTGAGGTTGTACCCTAAACTACAAAGTTTCCTCGGTATGTGGTCAGATAGTACCTAAAACAACCAATTTGTAGCGTTATGGGGTCAGGTAGTACCCAAAACTACCAAGTTGTCTCAGTATGCGGTGAGACAATACCCAAAACTAACAAGTTACCTTGATATGTGGTTAGGTAGGACCCAAAACTACCATGTTTCCTCAGTATGTGGTCATGTGGTACCTAAAACTACCAAGTTGCCTCTGTTCAGGTGGTTCCCTAAACTACAAAGTTAGTACCTACAACAACCGAGTTGTTGCATTATGGGGTCAAGTAGTACCCAAAACTAACAAGTTGCCTTAGTATGCAGTGTGGCAATACCCAAAACTAACAAGTTGCCTTGATATGTGGTTAGGTAGGACCCAAAACTACCATGTTTCCTCGGTATGTGGTCAGGTGGTACCCAAAACTACCAAGTTGCCTCAGTATGTGTTCAGGTGGTACCCTAAACTACCAAGTTGCCTCAGTAGGTTGTTGTTGTTGTCAGGTAGTACCCAAAACTACCAAGTTGCCTCGCTATGCAGTAAACTACCATGTTGCCTAATTATGTACTTTAGGTTGTGCCCAATACTACCAAGTGGCTTCGATATGTGTTCAAGTAGTACCCAATAGTACCATGTTGCCTCAGTAATTGATCAGATGGTACCTAATACTGCCAAGTTGCCTCGGTATGTGGTAAGGTAGTAACTCAAAACTACCACATTGCCTCATTATGTGGTCACGCACTACCCAAAACTACCAAGTTGACTTGATATGCTTGTAGCCATCTTGGCAAATAAGTTTATGAATTAATAAGAATTTATTAAGAGTTTTCACTCTTTTTCCCTAGTTTCTCTTTTTGTGAAGATTGAGTACTGGATGCCTATTTTCCTAGCACTTTCTTTGTGATACGTCAACAGGAAAGTGGAAGGTTGTTCGTTGTTGGGGAGCTAGTCATCGATATTCCGTTGTATCACCTCTTCTTCATTATTCTCCATACCATGACTGTTCTTGACCCAATTCAAGCTGTTCAATACCAAGCCATTAACAATGCTATTGGCACAACTGGCGGCACCCTATTCGAGAACGAGATGGAGATCCCATACAGCCAGCAAACCCTACAATTGGCCTCAGAATTCATTTGGCAAACCTTTAAGCAAGAATCAGAAGGTGACAAAAAATTATGAAGATCTTATCATGATTGTTGAAAATAATTTTAATTGCAGATTATATTGCAAATTATAAAGGAGACGTAAGGATAGAGATTATAGGAATATTGTACCATGAAACTACTCATATTTGCCAATGGTTATATGGCCAATAAGGGCCTCGTTGAGGGTATAGCCGATTATGTGAGGTTGAAGGCGGGGGGTGGGCGCCGATATCACGGCCATAATTTCAACAAAAATAAAAGAGTGATCAAAATTATAAATACACATTAAAATACTCTTTTCTTTTCTTTTCTTTTCTTTTCTTTTTTTTAATTTCTAGCCGATATAGAATGAAGACAAGGTTGAAGTATCTAAGGAAATTACATGGAGTTTGATTTTAAAATACTACGACAATTACATGTTGAAAATTGGCTCAATTCTTTTGTTTTTTTACCAAAAGATGATAATTTTATTGGAGAGAAAACCACTACTATACGCACACAAGAAATAACCAGGATATCCTCCAAGCTTTAACCAGATGGTTAATATTCAATTTTGGAGGCTTTGGAATCTAACATTATATGATGCATATAGTCTCAATTTGAAACTTTGAAGATGTGGGATTAGTTGATTTTTCGTAAGGTGGAGAGTTATTGTTTGGCTTAATTTGTTGATTATGGCTTGATTTGATAGCATTGATTCGCTCATTTTGTTTGGCTGGTGAATTTTCGTCAAATGGAGAATTGTTTATATTTTGGCTTAATTCACTTTTGGATTACCAACCATTTTGTGAGAATCTTAATTCTACAAGGATTTTAACTTGGGAAGTTTCCTTTTGTCTCTCAAATGGGTAATACATTTCGAGTTTTAACTCCTATGTACAGTATCTTATTTCAGATCGAAGTTTAGTGTGTGTGAGTGAGCACTGAGCACCAATTGGCATAGGGAGCAATGCATTAGGGGTGTTCGAGAGGGTGCCCCAAGGAGCCCAAAAGAAGAGATTTTTGTTTTTTGGGGGCGCTGGCTTCATCACCACTGTGGCCTGTGGGATATTTGAAAAGCTCTATTGGATTTGAAGACCTTAATCAATTTGATTCGTTGGAGAGCCTCGATCAATTTGACCATTTGGCATTGGAAAGGGTTAATTCCGTCTAGTTGTGTGTGGTGTAAAAATTATTTTGTAAGTTGCGAGAGATTTGGGTGTAACATGAAATTTGGGTTATAAAGATTTAATTCGTTTTGATTGTAATCCCTATTTTAATTATTAGTGGTGTCAGAGCACAACATTACATCATGGTGAAGCCTAAAGACCTTGAGAAGCTAGACATTTTCTGATCATACGAGTAATAGTTTCACCATCGGCTTGGCAAATACAACATTCCTTGGATTGAATCAGGGTTTTAAGTATCGGGTAATGGACCGTCATGGTAACAGTAAAGGTGTAACGGATATTAGGTGTATCGAGTGATTCTTAACGAGTATCGAGCGTTAGGGCCAAGAATTTTTTTATTTTTTTTTTATTTTTTACACACCAAACTCCTAAAGGCAGTAATACACATCTTTTCCTAATACTAATGTATATTAATGTTTTCAAAGAATTCTAGTGAATTTATTTCAAGTTTTCAATTGAGTAATAAATTACAAATCTTTGAATATAAATGAATGTATTAAAATTTCTTGTACACCCATAATTTATATTTATTTTGAAAAATATTTTTGTAATATATTTTTACAATATATTGTGTAAGTTTTAAGTTACAAGCTTGCAAGTTAAAAAGTTTTAAAATAAAACAAAGTTTTTGTTTGAATTGTATTATAATTTTTTAAATGCTATTAAATTTTTGGTTCATATTTTTTTAATTATAATTTATTTTTGGTATTTTAGTTTAATTTGTTTTGAAATATTTATAACTATTTGAAAAAGCAAACCAAAATAAGCAATTTTAATTTTATAAAAAAAAATATAAAAGTAATAAAATTTATAATATAAAATTAGAAGTCAACTTAATAACACAAGTCAATTAACCATTGTTTAACATTAAATAGTCAAACTTTTATATATATATATATATATATATAGAGAGAGAGAGAGAGAGAGAGAGAGAGAGAGAGCTGGTAATATAAGGTGCACCTGATGCAACATGCATTAGGTGGCCTTCTCTAGAGCCACTTGTTGAGTATATTTTCAGAAACTAACCGTTGGATTTGATGATCCTTTCATGTATATCATGTCTGCAAAAAATCACAGTGATCGATCCAACGGTTGGTTTTTGTAAAAACCGACTGTGAAAAAAGAGTGACATTTTATTGAACAAAAAAGTCACAGTTTTTTAAAGTTACATTTTTCAGAAACCAATCATTGGATCACTGTGATTTTTTGCAGGCATGATATACATGAAAAGATCATCAAATCCAAAGGTACACCATGAAAGCGGCCAGTGTCATATTTGGCAAAGTTGGATTTGCTGGTTAACAGCCTATACATATACTTTCTCGACTACTAATGTAATGGTCTCAAAGTTGGTGTTATTTATATTGCTGAACTTAATTAATGCTTTGATTATTCAACACAAGGATTAGTTACTTTAAAAACAAATTAAATTTGCACCATATCTCAACATTACCAACTTAGAAAGTAACTTCTTTTTCTTTTTTAATCAATCAATAGAAGAATCAACTCGAGGAAACCCCACGTAACTTCCTTTTTTGAAGGAATATAGCTTTGAACCCTCCAACCTTTACCTTACGAGAAGGGAAGATATGACCTAGCTTAGGTTATAATTAGGCTAGTACGTGAAACTCATTATTTTAAAGAACTAGCAACTAGACATACACGCCTATAATTAGTCGATTTCGTTCTTTTTAACACATTGGATGATACAGGATATCAATTAGCCATACACGCCTATGAACCTAAACACACAAATAGATATTTAGTGAAATGATCTAGTCAACATATGCTTACATAAATTTATGTGAGCATGAAGTTAGTAGATAATTGTAGGATATATGTTTTGAAAACCTAACTGTTCAATTAGATACTATACTCATATGATCATGCATGTCAAAACTCACAATGATCCTATGATTGGTTTCTCATAAATGTCACTAAGAAAAACTACGATAGTTTTCAGCGGTAGTTTTTTCGGCTGTCACAGTTTTCTCAGTCTGAATTCTCAGATATTTACATTGGATCACTGTGATTTTTTGCATGCCTGACATTCATAATATCAAAAAATATCTAATTCGACGATCAAATTTTCAAAATATATATCTCACAATATTCTATTTGTTTCATGCTTATATAAGATATATAAGCATATGCTGACTACATCAGGGCCCTAGATATATAATTACAATTATAATTATTTATTGTATATACTGAAATTTGGTTTCTCGATCAGTACGTATAGCCCTATAAAGAGAAAACTATAGGAAAAGCCAAAAAGTACGCACATGAGAAGAAGATTATTTTGGTATACTGTAACCTTTATGTATCAGAAGTGAACCATTTACACTGTATGAAAAACTGAAATGAAAAAGCAATACAGATGATGTACCCAAAAAAAAAAAAAAGCAATACAGATGGAGTGGTGTTATTCCAATCCATTTCTCTGAGTTATTCACCACCCCATGCACACACACAAAACCCTAATTACATTACCTTTGAGAGTGCAAGCACTACGTACTGTAAATTATTTATGATTAACCTTTGCATCCATCGAAGCTAGAAGCAGTAAATTTGATCCAATATGATGCTTCTCCCTTGTAACTTCTGAACCAGCGCGCACTCGGCTACTAATTAGAGAAGGGTAATTGCAAGCTTATCAAGTTTTTGAACCCGAAAATTAAATATTTTACAAACACAAAATTTCAAGCAACATATCAAGAATGAGGAACGGGTTAATTAGTGACCCTTTCCACGTTGACTTGGCCCTGAATAAGCTTGATTTGTGAAGAATTCTCTTATCAATGAAGGAGAAGAAGATTGATCCTTAAGAGGTCTTTGGCCATCAACATGCATGGAGTAGGAGACGAAGAGAAAGAAGATGATAATGAAAATGGAATTGAGAGCCAAAAGGAGAGAATGGTACTTCATTTTGGTGGTGCTTTTAAATTTTTTTTTTTCCTCTTGTGAGATCTAAGGCTTTGTGTTGGTGAGAGGATTTGGATAGTCGTACTTATATATATATAGAAAGAGAGAGAGAGGGTGATAATTATAATGAAGGTGCTGAGAAAGACATGTTCCTTTGACTTTTTGGATATTGGAGGGGAGTTGGCGGGGAGTAATGGCAGTGTTTTAATCAGAGAGTTGTATTTGTAGTTTGAAACGTAAAGCCCACGGTTTGACAATTGAAAATGGAATGGAGAATATAGGACTAAATTAATCAACAATTCTGCCAAGTGATACGCAAGTTGGTGGGATTTTGTTAGGCTAGCTACAAAATCCACTTTTTATAATATATTGCCTGCCTCTAGCGCTCTCTCTCTCTCTCTCTCTCTCTCTCTCTCTCCTGTCGATTGATTTGCTTTAGTGGCCTAACAAAATGTAGGAGCTTGTCTCGTTTCCCCGACACAAAAGCAACTCCCAAATGCGCGCCAGCTTTCATTTCCCCTTAAGACTCAATTGGTCAAACATCTCTCTATCTCTCGAGTGTTTTGAAATGTAAAATTAACCTACTTAATTCTTAGTTAAGAGATGAAATTCTGTCTTAGGAATGAATTAGGTACAACCAATTGAGTTTACTCGATCACTCAATTTGGTAGTATATATATAAGTTGGAATTTTTTTAAATAGAGCAATTAATATTATATATTTATACACATACCCTTCACCTATTATCAACGAGAGAGTTTACTAAATAAGAGAAGGCTGGATTGGACCAACATCTACATCATTAATTTGGAAAATACTTTTGGAATTAATTTTTGGGACATTAATTTAGTACGTGTTTTCCTTTGAAGTATTTTACTCGATCTAGCTGTACCCTCAATGAGATCAAACTGATTTTATTATGTCCTGAGTGCCCTCTATCAACATTGCAGACCACATAATTAAATTCTTAATTATAAGGTTACAAATATATACAAAAGCAACACTTTCATTAAAAGCTCTTTTTAAAGGGTTTCGATCTCTAAGCACGTCGATCTTAATACAAAAACAATACTCTCATTAATTAATTTATAAGCTCCCTTTAATGGGTTCTCCTAGCACGTTCGTCTTAAGATCGATCACACATTCACACGTTTAAATTCAATCTTTTGAAGAAACAGACATGTGATTTTGAAAAGTAAAAATCATTTATTGAACACATGTCCACATGTCCCAAATAAAAGTAGGGAAAATCATGCCAAAAGTCCTCTCTCAAAAGATCTTTCATGCCAAAAGGGTCTTTTTGGCATGAATTGGACAAAAATACCTCTCCTTTCTAACTACCTTCATCGCCACCTACATCCTAACTCCCAAATTCACTACGTCGGAATCCCGATTTCACTATGCTGGAATCGCAGGTTCACTATACTGGACCCACAGTTCACTACACCGGAATTCTATTTCACTATGCTGAAAAACTTATTTCACTACGCCGGAAAACGCATTTCAATGCGCCAAAAAATGTATTTTTTTCACCAAAAAATGCATTTCATTACGATGGAAAAAATTAAAAAAATACATAAATAAACAAACCAAAACCAAAAAACAACACTATTATTTATGGATTTTTCCTTTTTTTTTAAAATGCAAATTAAAGAGAGAAAGAAAAAGACGGTGGGAAAGAGAAAAAAAGGAGAGAGAGAGAGGGGGGGGACCGATGGTTGAAGTTGCTGCTGCTGCTGTCCACTCCGTAGAAGATGGATAGGAAATTGTAGTCTGATTTCAAGGCATAGGTGCAGATTTGATCTGATCGTCGGAGAAGATGGACGAGAAATCACGGTTATTGGGAAATTGAAAGGAAGATAGAGAAAGAGAAAAATATTTTGAAAATTCACCAATTATCCATCGTGATCTAAAACCAGAAAAGTTCCACCGTGATCTTCATTGAGATTTCGATGATAGATGAACGAAACCAGTAGTTAATCGCCAACACAAATGGCAGATCCACCATGGCTGTGCAACCGATTATCATCAACATAAGAAAGAATGAACAGCAGCAGTTGCAGATCGGCCAAATCGGTTGGCCAGTCGAAGGGGAGAGAGAGGGAGAGAGAGAACTCTATTTGATCACCGTTGGATCATGTTGGATTGCCGGTGTTGATGGCTCCATGCCAAACGTGATGCAATCATTGTGTTAGATGTTTTCATTGTGTTAGGTGTTTTTACTGTGTTGGAGTATTTTCATTGTGTTATATGTATTTGTGTGGGGTATTTTCATTGT
This sequence comes from Hamamelis virginiana, assembly GCA_017140935.1. Taxonomy (NCBI): domain Eukaryota; kingdom Viridiplantae; phylum Streptophyta; class Magnoliopsida; order Saxifragales; family Hamamelidaceae; genus Hamamelis; species Hamamelis virginiana. The sequence goes on from JAESVK010001059.1 coordinate 152,145, forward strand.
GTAGGTATTTTCACTATGGCGTGTTTTAGTTTTCATTGAGTTTGGGAGGAAAATGAAAGAGAAGTGTTTGGTTTTCACTGAGTTTGGGAGGAAAATTGTCCAAAAAAAAAAAAAAAACTCAATGAAAATACATCAAAGAACACTGAAAATACTCCCCAGAATAGTGAAAATACAAGGACAATGAAAATGCACTCAGGACAATGAAAATATATCCAGAGGTAGGAAAAGTATTTTTAAACAATTAGAACTTTTCGCATGAAACAATTCTTAAATAAGACCTTAAAAGGAAAAAAAAAAATTAAAAGAATTTTTCGCATTAAATATTTCTTGACTAGTACCTCTCACCAGTTTCCCCAATAATAAAAGCTATATGTACCAGAAGACTCAGAACCGATTGAAAATGTTGTTTTGAGCATTGATTGCATATACTTTCACTTCCATTTTCTTTTTTTTTGGATAATTAATTCACTTCCATTTTTCTCTTTCATGCACTGATTGAGAATAATCCAGTCACGTGAGAGAGGCACAACTCTAGTCAAGAACGCGTGCAGTACCACAATATAGAATATATGAGGAGATAGCCAAGTGGGAGTAGGCTAGGGTTGAATCAGTCTATTCTCTTTAATTTGCTGGTCTTGCATGTTGAAGTTCATTAGGGCACACCTAAACATCATCCACATGTAAGTTTCCACCTACTTTCAAAGAGAAATTATAACAAAAAAAACTAAAATTCTTAGGCCACACCTGGCGGTCTGCAAAGGTAAGGTTTTAGTGTTTTATTACGACCGTTTGTTTTCCGGTCAAGTTAATCGGTCCTTTTTTTTTCTTTTTAAATATAGTCCACGGTCCACGTTTTAACAATGAGATCCCGGTTGAAAAGCTTATTATATTACAAGTCGGCACCACTTGATCTAGCTAGCCCAATCAGGGGTTGTGTCATGTCTATACTTTTTCTTTCTTTTTAAATTACAGAGATTATCTTAAGTTTACTCCGATTGAGATTGGTGTCCTGAATAATATGTAAGAATGAAAAAGTGAATAGTTTGATTTAGAAAAATACTATAGTACCAGAAATTTTAATCCGAAATTAAAAATCATCATGATGTGTCATGCTTTGAGTGTTGAGGCCTCTTCTTTCAAACTGCTTTTCTCTTTTTCACACATCACTCGAACCACGACACGTTAGGGTGATTTTTAATTTCGGGTTAAAGTGTAACATGATATAGAATTGTTATTTAATTTATTCTGTTGCTTTTCACAAACTATATTGCCTATCAAATAATTAGGGTGTGACAAATGAGCATTTGATGGGATGCAGTCTTTAACCATCGGAAGTAACCCTAATGCTCCGTTTGGTACGAAGAAAGGAAAAATGGAAGGAAGGAAAATAGGAGGGATGAGCTTTCCTTCCTCAGGGAAGGGAAACCATTTTTCCTTCCATTGTGTTTGGTATGATGGATGGAAAAGTGGTTTCCTTCCTTCCATGTGTTTGGTAAATTGGGAGTAGGGAAAGGAAGTAAAGCACCTAAATTACATTTATACTCCCACTTTTATTTAACCAAAATGAAATTATACTACTAAATTCTAATAACCATTAAAAAGATTCAACTATATGTTCATATTTGAGAAATGATAATTTTATAAGTGGGCTTAATTTCCTTCTTCTATTACTGCCAGCGTCAGATTCAATTATATGTTCATTTCAGTTGCATGATTTTAATCATTTTAATCAAATCACTGAGAAGGTGGAAATCTTTTTAATTAATATGTTACCAAAAATGAAAAAAAGGCTGCATGGCTGAAGCTTAAACATGCTCAACTGAGCTAATTTTCTTTGTACGTTTCTCTCTCTAGAATGTATGGAGGGGCTGCTGAAAAGTGAAGAGTTGAAGTAATTGATAAGGGCAATTATGGATTTTTATTAAAATATAAAGGGCAATTGTGGGTTTTTAGCTATCCAAAGAGTTTTCCCTTCTCAAATCCGCCCACTTTTGGGCGGATGAAAAGTGGGTCATAATCCCTCCCCTTTTCCTTCCACATTTCCCTCCCCTTTTCTCTTCCCCCCATACCAAACACATCAAAATTTTCATTTCCTCCCACTTTTCCCTCCTCCCCTTTCCCTCCTCCCACTTTTCCCTCCTACCAAACAGAGTGTAACAAATTGTCATATACACATCTAGATATTTCTAATGAATTTTTTTTTTCTTTTTATTTTTGTTATGTAATGCCACTTTTAACACTTCTACTATCCCTCTCTAAGGCAATATACCTTACATTTGGAGTTTGGATAATCCGAGCGACTAAGAGCATCTCCAATTGTAAAAGTCATTTTTTATTCTTCAAGGTCATTTTATAGTTAGTTATAATAAAAATGGTTAGTTGTATGACTAGAAATGCTGTATTATCTATTTTTTGATGTCTGTATCTCTCTCTTCCTTTGCAATCAAGCACAAGTCCCCCATACGTTTTGTGTGTCTTGGAAATAAATAGTTAAAGTCAAAAGTTTAGGCACCGTTTGGATTTGTTTTTCATAAGTACTTATTTGCTTTTTTAAAATTTTTCTAAGAAATTATGTAATGCAAATTTTTTAAAAAGCAAATAAGTATTTATGAAAAACAAATCCAAACGGTGCCTTAGCCAAATTTGACTTCAATTTTTGGCTAAGCCAAAACTAGGAAGGCCTTTTGCTAATGAAAAATGCTATATATTCCAAAAAAATAGTATCCCAAAATGTATGTCAAATGATGTTCAACTATTTTCCATTTTTTTAGCAAATTAAATATTTTCTTGATAATAAATGAAGGCTTAGATTGATTTGGGATTTTTTTTTTTTTTTTTGGACAATAATTTTTTGGAATATATAGTATTTCTAGTACCATTTACTAAAATATTAGAGAATGCAATTAGGGAGTTTTAGCCAAAAATAAAATAATAAAAAATTTTAACTTCCCCCTTTGACTTTAGCATTGGAGTTACTATTGTATTATATATGGTAAAATGCATTGACCTTCCCTGGGGTTTGCTCTAATTACACGGACCTTCCCCAAGTTTCAAAAAATTCCAATGACTCCCCTAAGATTCCCTACTATGTGCAAACGCCGCCTTTTCATTACATTTTCCATCAATTGGTGCATAAAATGACGAAAATACCCTCATTTCTTTATAAATGTAAATTACATCAACCTCCCTCTGAGATTTGACATATTTTCAACCACCTCCCTTATCAACAATCTTTCTTTGAACGATCATATTTCCCACATATAAACTTCGATTTGAGTATTTCAAGTTGCTATTGAAAGTTCTCATAGCATATTTTTTATTGCAACTTGACTTACACGATTTGGATTAGAAATAAATAAGTTATAAGCCTTCAAAGTCAGGAGAAAATTTCACATTTTTTCAATTTTTCAAGTCTTTATTTGAAACAATATGTGGTTAATTATATATGGACCTATAATCTATTTAGCTTTATCTTCGAAGTCTTTATGAGAATTTTATTTTTTAATTTTTATACGTGTGTATATATCAGAGAGCTTGTTATAAAAGTGCATCTTGCATAAGATGACCTCCATAAAACCAATTGTAGAGTAAATTTTGAAAAACTGACCATTGAATTATATTAACGTCTTATGTATTTTATACTCGCTAAAAATAATAGTGATCTAATGGTTGGTTTGTGAAAAATATCATTGTAATAAATTGTGACTTTTATGTTGTTCAAAATGCATGCCACAAATTTTTCTTAGTCAATTTTTCAAAAACCGGCCATTAAATCATTGTAATTTTTAGCGAGCATGAAATTCATAAGAAGTTAATTTAATCCAGCGGTCACTTTTCTAAAATCTGTTATGCAATTGAGCCTATGAAAAGTGGGCATTTTTAGAATTTTAATGACTAAAATCAACAATTTCTGGAAGGGATGTGTTTGCAAATATATGTAAATCTAAGGGGGTCATTTGCATTTTTTACATCTTAGGAGAGGTTCCTGTAATTATGTCAATCCTCAAGGAAGATCATTACAAACAGCAATAAGGATAAAGTGGGCATTTTTTAAAAGTTAGTGGCTGATGTCAGCAATTTCCGATAGTTTTCTAACGGATAATGTAACAGAAAAGAAGTGTTTGCACATAGCAGCAAACCTTTAGGGGTATTATTGGAATTTTTTAAAACTCAGGTGAAGTCGTATAATTACACTTTAAGTTCAAGGAAGATGAATGCATTTTACTTTATTATATAATAAAGATTAAATATTCTCTTTGTGACAGTGATAGACATTTGAACGGTCAAATTACTAAATCAGCGGGACAGTCATCGATTTGGACCACAGATAGGGGATGATTTGAAGAGCCAAATTGGCAAACCAACGGTCAAATTAGCGTGCAAGTTTATACATTTGACTCACAATTCTTTTGAACAGAAGTGGCCGCTGCTGGTCATATCAATTGTTGGGTGTTGGCCAATATTTTCCATTTGATATTTGGACATTCATATGCGAGCTCCTTTCTCTATGACGTTTATATGCTTCCGTATGCTAAATGCAGAGTCAAGAAAGGAAATGGAGGAAACGAAATGAAAAGGAAAGTAATGGAACTTCTTGTTTCTAACAGTCTTCCTGTGGTACTTTTTTCTATTAAAAAAAAGTATTTTTCTGCTCTTTTCCTGACAAATAAAGGAAAGTGGTTTTATTTTCTTTTTTCCATCAATCAAACGGAGCCACAGTGAGACGTACCTATCCTTGTGACTTGGGTAAGACAGTTCGTTACAAGATCACAAACACTGCTCTTATGGGTCAAGACGGTACTTAAGCTGTCTAGACCAGTATGATGGTTGTACCAAAAATATTTTATTAAAAAAAAAATAAGGAAAATAAATAAATAATTATTTATTGCTGAGAGCTCTCGAAAATACATAATGCAAGCAATATTTGAAAATTTGAGAGAGGAGAGTGGGTGACAATGTGACTATACCCACTAGCAAAGAAAAGAATACATCTTAAATCAAATGTGCGAGAGTACATCCTTGCCATTAATTCAAGAACCGCTGCAGTTACATACAGATCCAACTTAATTGTCCGCTAACAGCTAGCATCTTATGGGTTTTGAAACCAAAATGACAGGGGCTACCTCTTAAGTAAGCTGTTTGTGAACTTTTGTCATCCCAACCCCCACCCCCACCTCCACCTCTTTTTTCTCTCAGTCCCCCCACCCACTTGAACCATAATAGAGACGATGAAGACCCGAAGTTCACATTTGAATTGATACCATCTCGATTGCCCGCTACCAGATCATGTAGTGCATATCTGAAATTGTAGAAGAAAATAACCAATATCAATCCTTTCAAATAATCAAACAATTGAGGATGATAGATTGAGATGAGGGTTTTTAAATAATACCATGAACCGTATCTGCAATATGAAATGCCATGCGCTGACCCAGCTTCACCTCATTTAACATTAATTTTCATGTTGTTCTTTGGCACTTCTCTCCACAAAATCAAATCCCACCCAAAACCAATGGTTGAATCATTGCCTGAATTTTCAGGCACAACCACATATATCAACAAAATGGATTTTCAATCCAGAGTTTCAGACAGGAGAGGCACTGGTAGTTTCTTCAGATAAGCTACCGGTATTAAGTATTACTGTCAAAAGGCTTCAGAATCCAGCATTTCAAAACCCAACAGGAATGCAAGAATCAAAACCAAACAAAGAGCAATGCCTTTGAGAACTAAATCAACAGGTTTATCACTCAACCAACTCCACAAGGGAAAAATAACCGGGATCACTTCTCATCTCCATCATCGCCGCAGAACAGAGAGTGGGTAGACTAACCTATCAAACCTGTCACTTCCTGCAGGAGTTGAGTAGGTGTGTACAGCCATCTAAGTTCCAGAGCATCAATGGAAGGTTCTGACTCAATTCCACAGTATCAAAAGTGATTGCACTAAAAAAACTGCAATTTCTGTTTGTTGTCCTTTGTTCCTTTTCCAAAACCTGAAACAAGAAACTGACAAGTCTGGGGAGTAGGGAAATTTGCACATAGGATAACCTGTTTACCCAAAAAAATGATGGGGCACAAAATCAAAAACAAAGAACATAGCATGAATTTAATTAAAAGATTTATGTGGATAGTGAATCAAATGAGAGGTAGACAATATGTATCCAAGTAGAATGTTAAACCTACAACCAAAGTGGCTATGATGCAGGCAGTTGCCATTGAAAAGGGAGAGCAATGTGTATGCCAGCACTCTAAAAATATGAATTGACAACTTATGATTACGATGAAGTCCCTTGGTGCAGGTTATTAAAAAATATTACAAGAACAAATTGAAGCAAATATAAATTAAAAATATATGCCTTGAGACCTAAAGCCTTTCAAAACAAATAGTAACAGAGAGGAATGAAATTCAGTTAAGTGTTATACCAAAAAAGAGAGAGTTCTACCAAAAAACAAAAGATTAATGGAACTAAATATGCAGCAGCTAAAAAAGGCCATTTACATAAATTAAGGAGTCAAAATATAGCAAAGAAGATGCAAAGGTGAATAAGAGTAATGCCAATAAATATAAGATTGAATTTTTTTGGAGAGAAGAAAAACTTATTGGTAGTACCAAACAGTGACGAGTCAATTGAGATGCATGGTCATGCCCCAAGAAACCCAATAATGGAGTGAGTAGGAAGATATGTACAAGTGTTAAAGAATCCAAAAGAGGAGAGCAAGGTCAACGTAGTTTTGATGGAATTAGCAAAAAGCGACCTAAAATAATATGCATTAAGTTTAGGCATTCATAATTAGTAGTATTGGTACTTAATGCATAGGCAAGATTTGCTAGCATTAAGTTAAGGCATTCATAATTAGTAGTATTGTTACTTAATGCATAGGCAAGATTTGCTAGCGCAGGACAGGCAAGATTGCTAGTGTAGGACATTGAACTAAACCTCCTCTTGACATTCCAAAAAGAAAAATGCAAGACAATTCAAGCATTATAACTGCTTATTGAGGCATTCCATGTGTGTACATATCACTATTGTGGTTTTGGACATAAAAATACCTTGATCAACCTTGCAATGCACAAAATGAGTTAATTGTGGTGTAAAAAAAATGATCAAGGGAAGAAGTGCATCAAATGAGACAAATAGTAACATTTCAAATTGAAGCGAGTACAAGGTCAAAGGAAATGTATGTCAGTTAAAAACATGAGGGAAAAAAAAAGTTAAAAAATTATCAAAAGGTTTTGCCTTGATAAATCAAATTGGTAATAAGGTTTCTTATTGCTAACCAACTCCAAATAGTTAACAATAGGCTTTGTTGAGCTTATTTAAGGACTAAGATTATATGTAGAATAAAACTTGGTAAATTAAAAATGAAAACAAGATAATATTGAAAACAAAAAATCAAAAGATAGCCAAGATTGGGAAGGTTCCGACAACTTGAGGAATAGCAGACCCAGTGAGAGTGGTCAATTGCAATTAGGTTGAACATGTGCATCAAAAACTAATAATGGCACCTGCAAGGAGTAACATGATTCCAAGTAGAAACCATGCCACAAAGAACATCAACGAGGATATGGGAAAAGAACTGGTGGCCTAGGGTTTAAGATAAGGTGCCATCCCCATTCAAGATACAACGAAAGATGTAAGATGATTTGTTTGGCCAACCCCCAATAATTGGCATGGATGTGTATATACATATACATATACATATATACACACTTACATGAATACAAATGTATTTATGTATGTACATACACGTATAACCATAAATTAACTTAGGAAAATTTTGACTCTGATATTACATACCCTATGATCCCAACTTAGAATTGCAAGCTTATATAACTAAAATAAGGCTAAAAAGGAGCATGAAATTGGATATTAATTATTTCTTAGGCATAGATTGGATTTGTGGACAAAAGCTACAAATGTCGCAGAACCCATAAGAAGGAATAATCTTGAGCTTGCATGCTGATATACAAAATCAAACCAA
>JAESVK010001059.1:160526-212801 GCA_017140935.1 Hamamelis virginiana
AAAAAGAAAAAAAAAAAGAACAAAACAAAACACACATGCATACAATTTGAGAGTCTCCAATGCATGAATGTATTAATAAACTCAAATATTGAAGTTGAAACCCAGAGAAAATTGACGATATATTGCTCGAGTGAATAAAACTATCAGAAAAATATGTTACCTTCACACTTGGAAGTGACTGAGCCCCCAAATCTTGGCTATATTCTTCCTCTCACAGACTTCACAGCTTTTCCCAGGCAATGAAATCAGTGTACTTATGTAAAAAGACCACATGATAAGAAACACTATTCCTTTACACTTGAAATATGCAAGTTTCCTCCATAGTTTTCACTAACAGATACCTAGAAGAATGAGTTTACCAAGGAGATGGGTTAGACTAATAAACATAACTCGAAGAGAAATAAGGTCAAAGATCTCAGAACATCAGTTCATAATATATAAAATACATGAACTTTAAAGGTGGGTGGTTGTGTGGGTCTGAAAAGAGACCTCCTCACAAGAAACGTCGTGTTTCCTACACTAAAATATGCTCAACTACCGAAGGAATTCCGAAAATAAATCAATAATATTAAGTTTAAATATGGATAGTAGCTAGGCTAATTATGTGGAGTCACAAAAGTACAAAGCTAGCAATGGATAAAGGATCTATGTCGATGAAATTCCCCAATTGTCAGAAACATGGCATTAACAATAAACATCGCTCATACTATCACTGATTGGCAATATAGATATGGGTAGTGAGTAGTGACACATCAAATAATACACAGTACAAATGAACAATTTAATAAAGTATTCAAGAAATGAGTATCAAAGATTGTACTGAACTGTTATTTAGCAAAAAAACATGCATATCTGGCTAATGGCAACATATAGGCATCACTGATACATATGGACATAGTTCAGAACTTAAAATGGATTGGCTGAATAACTAGGTTAAGCAATGAGCACTAGCTTAGAATACAAAAGGTCACTGATAAATCCATATCATGTGAAATAGTAACCATTTCTCCCTAAATTGATGGCAAAGAAAAAAAAAAAAACTTTTAACAACAGAAATGCTCCATCAGAGTCATCTTATCATTCAATTCGATTGTTGAAGATATTACAAGTAGAAACAGAAAATCAAATAAATCCAACACAAATAGTCATTGCATATTTCATAGATTCAGAAATTCTGCCAGTTCGCAAAAAGGTGGAATATGTTTGTGGCCCAAAAAAGAGTAACCAACTAACTTGAATGCTAAGTGGTTCTCTAACTCAAGTCTAAGGGAAGGCCTTAGAGAATGTTAAGGAAGTTAGAAATTGGATATTCGTGGGCCAAAAGGACTACCACGAAGCATTAGGTGCAATGGGATATTTATAAGCCAAGGGGGCTTCACAAAGCATTCAATGCAGCACTAAAATTTCTTGGCCATTTTATAGTTGCATCTTAAGAGTTATGACTTTCCATGAAATTAGATTTGAACTTTTGCAATGATGAACTGCCCACATCTTATTAACATCTTTATATTTACTAAATGCACGCAAGCTTATAGAATTTTTTTTAAGGTTGGTAACTGTTAGAAATCCACCCAAAGAGTGATTTTAGAAGTACAGAAACTAGTATGAAGCCTGCAATGGAAGGGAAGTATACTTAATAGTAGAGCTCGAGAAGCGGTAAAGGATCAGAGTGACAAGGTTTCCTGGCACTGTTTGGTCTAAAATTAAAAACAGAATTCCAAAGCATTCAAACATTCATTGGCTAGCCCTGAAGTAACTTCAAACACAGGATAGACTGGTAGAGAAAAGGATGTTGCAGAGGTCAAAATGTATTCTGTGTCAGGGAGGTGCTGAAATTTTGGAACACCTATTTTCAACCTGTTCTTTTGATCATACAGTTTTACTAGCATTGTTATGGATGTAAGGGGTGTCTAGAGCTTCTATGAGTTGGGCTCAAGAGCTTGAATGAATGATTTCTAAATGTAATGAGGTGAAAAAGGTAATTTATTCCACAGCTTTCTATCATAATTGGGAGGAAAAGAATAATATAATCTTTATAACTTCTTTTCTAGCTGCTGCTGAGGTGGTGGTCAAGAAGGTTGTTGATGATGTTAGGCTGGTATTTTTTGAAGGAAAGATGTTGAGGATACTGCTGTTAACAGAGAGTTTGTGGAGTGATGGATATTTTTTGTTCTGTTCTTTAATAAATTTCAAATTAGATGCAAGTGGGAACCTCCCATTGGTGACTATTGGCTCCTCAATGCTGATGGTTCCTACACAACTGCCAACAGGGGTGCTGGGGGATTATAAGGAACCTTGAGGGATTCGGGTTGTATGAATTTGCAGCAGATTTCATGCCTTTTTCTGTACTTTTAAATGAACTGGATGCTACTATAATTGTATGGAACATGGAGTTGGCCCTGCGTAGAAGGATTAAAAGAATTTCCATCACTACTGATTCTAATAATGCAAGGGAGGACTCAGGAAGTTCCGTGCAGGACGACAGCTCTAGTTTGGGAGATTCAAAAACTACGACAGCATTTAAGCTATGGACTTGTAAACATGCATACAGAGAAATGAATGCTGCAGCTGATTTCATGACAAGTTTTTGCACACATATGAATAGGTTCAAAGTTTATTCTTTATATGAGCTCCCTAGGGAGGCTGCGGTTTTACAAGGAAAAGGCGTTAATGGTTGAATAATTTTTAGGTAGGATTGTTTTTTGTTGTGGATTACTTCTAAAGGAAGTGAGGAATTTACACAGTTGGAGGTAAGTGTTTTGTCTCTAAATAAAATTTTACTTTCACCAGAGGGGAAAAAATACTCGTATGAAGCACTTTAATAAGTTCAACAGATTTATTATAAAAAAATAATTATTATTTCAAAGAAAAAAAGGTGCACCCTTTTTACAATGGTGGGTCCAATTCTTAAAACGGGTAAAATTCTTGAAACCTGTGGTATTAGCATTTATCAAAAATCATAGCCTCAAGCCAATAAAGACTAAAGAGACTGACTAAACAACACATTCATAAAAACCTCCATCATGGAATTCAGGCCGAGCCATTAATTGAAAAGCAATGGGAACAACAGAAACTGGGAATGTACAAGAGTTGATTGAAATTTAATCCTGACAATTCAATGGGTGGGATGGTACACACAACAGGAATACCTACACATGTAAGTATGCACTACTGAAGAATAAGGTCTAATTATACATGCAAAAATGCACTGTAAACCAACAATTCAAACCTTCTCTATAATAATCACAACATGGTAATCATGATATGCTAATTGTGTCATAGATTCTGTCATGTAATTATTTTATCAAATACAGAAATTGGTGGAGGTGAGTAATGGCCTTTTTACGAATTGGTGATACAACTTTACAGAGAGAAGCCAGTGAGTATTGTACACCTTTATTCCACCTTTTATATGTCTTGTGGTTCATTTCAGAGATAATAGAGGTAATTGATCACTAAAGATAGGATACCCAGGGGATAGCAGAGACTATGATTGTTAGCACAAGAAAGTAAAAGACTTTCATCTATCCAAGAAACTTGAATAAACAATATGAAAGTGGATGTACTAACCTGAAGGTAAGGAAAGACAAGGTTGTACACCTCTAAGAAAAATTTTGACTTCGTCATAAACCTGATGCAATGAATAACTTACACTTAATTTTTTTTGTTGAAAAATGAACTGTGATATATGACAAAATAGGGAGCAATAATACAATGGGGATATAACATACCGCACCAAGACATGTAACGACATCATGCAGCATATTGATACCAAGTATATGGCACTAGCCAGAAAATCAAAATCAAAATATATTACATTATAATATCAGTTAAATTCCGTGTTTTAATAGTACAACCAACACTAAAAATCAGAAAAACTGAGCCATTTGCTTTCTCTTAAGGCAAGGAAGAAAATATCAATATCACAAATTTTAAAATCTTATTTTATGATAATGAAAATGATAGATTCACAAAATCAATAAAACAGAGATATAATCTCTTCAATATATCATTACTGAAATGCTCATGTAGAAGATGAGCACAAAATGGAAATTTACAAGCATTTCCCACAATAAAAAATCTAAAACAAACTTTAATGGTTAAAGTTGCACCAACTACAAGAGCTTCCATCCCATTTTATGTACAAAGATTATTTTGACAAACTTATTGTTGGCAAAAATTTTCAAATATAAAGGGTCAAAAGCACAAATAAACCTCGGATTCAATCATCGATTATATATTTGTTCAACGAGAAAGAGAGAGAGAGAGAATCCAAGCAGCAAGAAATATAGATGAATGAAAAAAATAGACATTTCAGAAAGCCTCGGTAACTGCAGAATGCCCTCAACTAATTTTGTATATATACCTTCTAAGAAGACAAAAACAGACATAGATTTCTTCGATATCTGATTCTATCTTTAGTTTAATATACTGCTTCAGAAGCTCACAAAAGCTGTAAATAGCTTCATCCCATCCTTCCCAACTTCCATCCAAAAGATGTCGAAAATCAGAAATAATGCTTTGCAGAATAGAAGATAAAAGGCCAGTTGCGCCTGATCTGTAGAACATCTCCACTAGATTTTTTAATATCAAGCAATTGCTGACTTTGAACTTATCAACCCACAGTGGGGGATTTCCAATCCAAAGATTGTTATTCAAAACTAAATCCCTTGATCCAGAAATATTCTCAGTACCCCTTGCACTAAATGATTCCTGAGGATGTGCTGCTAGAGGACCCAAGGCCAACTCTGAAGTGCAGTCTGCCATCCGGCTTCTGTGTGCTGGAAGGAGGTCGAGTATATCAACTCTCAGCTCTTCAGGCAATTGTTGCAACACAGAGGTATCTACTTGACTTAGAGATGAAGGCATTAAATCAGTTTTTTCAAGATGCAGAGTGGGAATAACCATTTTTGAGAAACCTGCCCCAGAAACAGGCACTGCCTGAATTTCCTCAACTGGATACTGCTTCACCAAACAGAAGATTTATCACTACAAAATGGCCAAAAATAATAATGTAGGATTTATGTAAATAGGGACAAACCTGGTTTATATTTTCCTTGTCAAATGATTTCAGCAGCGAAAATTCTATGGCAGTCTTTCTCTTTGGAGTTTCCTCTCCCTCAAGATTCAAAAGCTTATGCATTAGAAAGGGAGGATAGATTAGGTAAGAGATACACAAAACAAAAACTGAAGTATCATTTTATCATTTATTCATCTTTAACAGTCCCAACACGGAGAAGAAGAAGAGAAGATCGGTTGTTAGATGAAAATATACAAAATGCAATCATGTAGCTCAATTTAAGTAATGCTGTCCTAAATTCTGCCTTATTCGAGCATGATAGTTCGATGTGCTTAGATTCCTTGTGTCCCATCATTGACATCAGAATCAAAAACTTACTTCTTTTCTATGTAACTCTAAAACTTCTGTCCTATATCATTTACATAACTTTGTGTCCTATCATCAAACACATTGTTTCCATTACTTCAAGTTTCAACTTCTTGACGGCACGTGTGGGGAGCACTGAAATCTTTATGATCAAATTTGCCATCAAAATCATCTTTGTTCTGACAAGTACATTCCGAGGTAACATCATTATGTCAGAAACTACCAAAGGAAAGTGAAAGTTGTGCTGAAATATCTTCCAACAGACACGATATTATGATTAAGATTAAAACTAATCCCTAGGATTTCGAGTTTGGAAAGATAGTGAGGCTATACTTTCCAAAGCAAAAACTTTTCAATTCAAAAGTTAATATCCATTTCTAAGACTGCAACTTCTGTAAATAGTGACATATGAACATACAAGTCCTAAATAAGTGCATGTGATAGTTGAAGTGAAGGTCCAAAAGTGAAAATTGGCAATTCCCACCTTTAGAGGTGGAAATTGAAATTCTTGTGTTTCATGGGAGTTGATGTGTTCGTAAGAATTGTAACTCCTAAGAAATTTGTCAAACAGCCGAACTTTCGTCAATTCCTAATTTCCTAGTAATTCAAAATTCTCACCTTAAATTCCTAAGTAACGAAAAAACCCTAAAGGATTTTTTGTATATTTTCATATTCTAAATAACCGCAGCACGACTTACATCACCTACATCCTGGAGAAAAAATAAATTAAGAATAATCTGATGATTAATGAAAGACTTGTAAACATGTATGCAACATACTAATATTTTTTTCATCTAACTCTAATAAAGTGCCACAAGCGGGAATATATAGCACTAACAGCACATAAAAGACAAGAATGCAATGTGGAAAATAACTAGCCATTGAAAAAAATATGAATTCCACACTCCTACCTCATTTTCAACTGGGAAAGACACCAGATGAGATAAAATAGGTCCCTCTCCCTCATTTCTCGCACCTAAACATACGAACTAACATGTCAATTAGGCACTTGTACAAATATTAAACCATCGGCTTTGGGATAGGCTGGTAAGAAAAGGTTACCTTCTCTTCCACTAGAAGGAATACACGTAGAATTGCTAATATTTCCACTAGTACCTTTATTTTTTGCAATGAAATCAATCAACTTCCCACCATACATTTCATTAATCTCGGAAAATAGTTCAGGCGGGAGACTCTGTATTACTCCAACATCAAGATGACATAAAGGTGGCAGTTCTGAAATCTCGTTTAAACAAGCTTCACCATTGAACGAATTATTGATTATTTGATGTGAAGGTACAAATGAATCAGCATGTAACTGATCCGAAGTTCCATTCAATCTATGTTTCTCACAATCTGTTAAATAACACCATTAGAAGCAGCGCAAATTCAATTCAGCTATAACCAAATCAACAATAAATAAATAGATATAAATTTAAGAGAGGGAAATTTAGCAACCCCATCACCAAATATAACACTCTAATGCCTGAAGTTGGGACAGAATTGCACCGTTTTAAAGGTTTGGCAAACCAAAATGTAGCTTGACGAAATAATACATAATAGCATCCTAAATCATCTATATCCAGCGATGACAAGATTTTATATCCAAATATTTAAAAGAAAAAAACAACAATAGAGTTCTTTCAATGAAGATACCATAAAATATTTAATATCCAAATCTTGTGATATCACTGCCAACCTATTGATGCCGAGTTGTATTGCTTATATGGAGCTGTATCAAAGCTAGTGACGACTAATACTGTGCCAGGGCCAATACTTAAAACCAAAAAATAGATGGGCAAAGATACATGACAAAACATGGAATTTAAGACAATGAAATACCCTTTCACTTCATGCATATATTTGTAGGATTTTCAAAGATATTCCCCTGTTTTTATTAGAAGTTTCTTGTTTTATTTGTCCCCATTTTTCCCAGACCTGTCATGCATTATCATATTTTTTTCTAAGGGGTCTTTAATTAACATGACCATCAGCACATAGCCAGTCTCGAACAGTATAATTTAACAATTATTACTATTAACATGACTGTCAGCACATACTCAGCCATTCTCATTCAGTGTCTCATTTCCGAACATCTGTTAATCGCTTACATTCTTCAAGTAAAAGAGGAAGAATTTAAAACACAATGATGGATGAAACAAAAACTCAATCTTTTGGAGCATCATAGCCAGCCTCGAATATTATAATCACAATTTTGCAATAGTCACAGAAATAGATAGGATCATTATGTTTAAATCTTACTACCACAACTCTGCAGAGATAAGAAAGAAATTTCCTATACACAATTTAACAATAAATATACATACCTATGCTAGGCCTCTGTTTGGCTGGAAAATTGATATTACGTTGTTCTTCTGTACTGACCGAGGCAGAGGTGAGCCATGATCTCAAAGAGCTTCTCTCATTCCCTTCAAACCAATAGAGTTAATGAACAGTTTGACATTTAGAAAATATCAAAAAATGCAGAAATGCTAACAAATAATACACACAAGTCTACTCTGGCAATAAATTAAACATGAAAAATTTATGGCAAACATGATTCAAGTAACAAGAAAGAGAAGCAGATATCCCCACCACTAAGAGTGAACGGATTCAGAATAATGCAAAACAAACCTTGCTTAGCAGTTTCTGCACTTTCAAGCTTGGAAACTTGCAAGCCAATGCCTCGTATCTCCTTGACATCTACAAAAAAAAGAATTGTCAAGAAGGTTGACAGGAGATTAAAGAGCAGATTAAATTTTAGCAGTTTCTTTTTAAAGAGAAAACAATCTTAAATCCACATTCTATCAACACCAAGGGAAGACACTAAGAAAACTATAGCTTTCTACATCATTCACAAACAATTAGTATGAGTGAAGTAACCAGTTCATAGACCTGATCTTGATCATGAAAGATAATTAATTTGTCTACAATGATCAAGATCAGGTCTTCAACCTATCAATGCATAATTCCCCAGGTGGCACAACCCAGGGACTGGCCAACAACTTCCACCTCCCCCCATCACAACTATGATACACTACACCAAAGTACCATCACCACTAATGGAATGGCAATACATGCTTTGGTATTTCACTAATAACTGATGTTTCTTTTTATTTTGTCTGCATTTATGTAACATGCTTCTAACTTCTGATTAGCAGCCTAAAAAAAGGAAGAACCAAGATAAATAAATAAAATGCATTTTTCAATGATTACGTTCTATATTTCGTGAAATTTTTAACATCAAATCCAGTTACATGAACATACTGCCAAAGCTGACTTACCTATGTGGAAAACCCCAAAGAGCTGTTTGGTTATCCTTTGAAGTACCTCCACATCATCAGTAGCAACCGGAATCTATTATATTATCAATGATCTTAAAGCTCAGAGCCTCAAATCAAAGCTTCTTTCTAAATGAAATCATAAATAAATAAATACAGAATGATTAAGATATTTATTAGTCTATCGCTACCGTCATAGAGTGGCTCAGGTTTTCACAGTCTCCACAGCCCATGTACTTTGTAGGCTCCGCAGCATCTTTTCTTCTCTTCTTAATCTTGATCAATGAATCACATAGACAGAAATTTTTCAATGTTATGCCATAATAGATAAGCAGCACATTAAATAAATAAGACAAACGTGAAAAAATAAATAAATAAATAAAATAAAAAACCCTCAACATCAGAAGCCAACTATAAATTTTATAACAATATTCAACTGTAAAAAATAATAAACAAAAATTTAAAATATATATAAATATATAAAGATATAAAGAAGACAATACCTTTAGGGTAAAAGTTCTCCCTTGCACACCACATCCTTGCAAGCGTAATGAAACCTCATTGCAAAGCTTTATAAGAAAATGTTTACTCTGTAATAATAGTTAACATGTCAAATACTTTGGTCCATTTAAATAAAAGGACAAAAAAGAGACAAAAAGAATGCAATAATTAGCTTCCACAAAGCATCGGAATACCAACATCTTTCAAATCCTTGAACCGCACGCCCCAATTTACTTCAGCGCCTATGGACTTGCTTTCCTGCAAATGAGCGAATCACATCATGTGTATGGAGGACTGAGATGATAGATAAATGTTCACACAATACAACACGAAGAAAAGTAAGAGATTAATCTGAACAAGAGAACTAAAGCATTAATGAACTGCCTCTGTTGTATGTATGGACCAGTGCAATTCATCTTTATCTATAAACATATATCATAATGAGTTTCAACATGAACAACTTCCATCATTTGCAGTGAGGTGTTGTGAGCATCCATGTGGCTGATGGAGTTTTGTGCCCAAGCATATGTAACTTCATTTATTAAACCAATATTCTGCTTACTGAAATTATAATCAAAAGTGGTTCCAAAATGCATACATTACGAGGACTATTGTAACACACCCATTTTTTTCTTTTTCCCATTTTTACTCTGTCCACACAATTTATAGATCTTAACAAAGCCAAATAATGGCTAAGCATTGCACTTGATTATATAGTATAGTAAACTATTAGATAGCATGCATGTGAGTAGATGTATGAGAATTGAAATGGGCACCCAATATAAATGAGAATCATTTGCAGGATTATAAGCCAATATTAAGTATAGACTGAAAGGAGATGCTATAATTGGATCTAAAAAGTGTGTAGTGAGTCAAAGTCAATTTTATCAAACCTGAATCACTCCAACCAGTCGATTATCTACTCCTCTACTATAATTCCACAGCATATCACCAGTTTTTATACCAAAGTCCTTTTGAAGAGTTTCCTGGAAAGGCCACAAAGATTCACATAATAAAAGACTTGAACATCACTATACAATAATATACTAGTTATTTCAAAAAATAATCTCCACAATATAGAAAATTTTAAATTGTTAAGCATATCAATAAGCCTCACAAGGTCCCAACGTCAATAGCCAGTACTTTCAAGCAGGAATTGGGAAAAAGATAAATGGCATATTATCCCCAGTACATAGTTTACAAAGATAATTTTAAATTGTCACCTGCATGAAACACAACAATTGACCCTCTCCATTAACTCTCCTACATTGAAATGGCACAACGCATGCATGATGATAATCATACAAAACCTCAGTTTTGCACTTTTGCATCTTAAACATAACAAATAGATACATTGCATTCTAATCATTTACACCTCGCCATGGTTTCATGAACCAGCTAAAACTAATATACAGCAAGCGACATATAACAGCTTATAAGAACTTTCACTCTGGAAACTGAAAGAGGCTGATTTTATTAGAATTTTCTTTGCAATACTGTGACTTTTATCTGTTTAAAGTTTCTTTTGTCATGTCAGCATTGACATTTGAAACCTTGGCTTACTCTTTGCGCTCCTTTGTGGCCTTGAAGAGTTGATACTGATCAGGTACTCTAGATTTCTGGAGGGTATTTCAGCTAACATGATAGATTGGGATTGTGGCTTTGCTAGTGGCCTGTGGAAATATCCTCACTTGATTACTTAAGTCTTGAATTTTCCCTCACTCAGTACTTGTGTTGAAATCCCAATAGCCCAAATAAAGGGCTTGAAATAGCTTCATATAGGGCCCTCCACTTAATGGCTTAAGCTATTAGGTTGGAAACTTAACATAGTATCAGATACTATCATACTTGGGTTAGTTTAGGCCTGTTTGTTGTTCTTAGGTCCGTATCTCCACATGCTTAGGCCCCATTTGTGTTGTTTGGGACTGAACATGAGGGTGGTTGTTGAAATCCCATATCACCCAAATAAAGTGCTTGATATAGCTTCATATATTTGTTTGGGCCCTCCACCTAAAAGCTTATTATTTTATGTTGGAAACTTAACAACTTGTATTTTTCCTTCACAAGGTCAGCTAACTCAGAGGTAACTATTCAGCTAAAGGAGAGGTGTTTACTCACTCCAGGTACTATTAGTATATCTGCTGAATGCATATCATGTTTCGAGGGGGGCTGTTCAGGGAAAGAAGAAAGAAAGATGTACCTTCATTTCAGTTTGAAAGTGCAATGACTTAAAAGGTAAATACAATTCGGAAATGCTCAAATGCAAGACAAAATCAAACCTTCAAACAAAGGCTACTAGTCAGTTTGTCATTTATTCTAGTTTAATAAAAAGGATACATCAATACCAACAAGCAGCCAAAAATAACTAAAGTATGTATTGCAAATCATTTTTTACGAATATGAACAGTCAATAAACCAATTCAGCTCATAAAAGAAAGAATATCATTTCTAGGATAAAATGTCAATAAACCTTGGAAATCATACGCAACTGGCCACAAGTTGAAACTTGCCGCTTTTTCAACTTTTCCTCTAAGACATGCCCAATTCCTGGAAGTGACTTAATTGGAAGTTCATGTAAATAATCATCCACCTGAGATAATCGATTTACTTGCAGTCAGTGAGGTGGAATTCACATCAATAATCAAATAATTCTAAGGATTTTTAGAAGTGACATTCACTAAGGAAATTCCAACTAAATCAATATTAAATATGAGTATGCAAGCAATGGCATCAACTTTTCGGTTAAAAATGAACAGCACAACATCCAAGTCATCATGATTTTTATCCAATTTAAAATGAAGTGAAGAAAAATTCGTAAGTAAGAAAAACAAGAATATTTAACTAATCAGATTAAATAAACCGTACTATGATAAGGTGACTACAGACATTAATTAGTTCCTTTTGTGAATCTGTTTCGTTGTTTAAATAAGTCAAATGGAATAAGGCATACCGACATAAAAAAAAATAAAAAGCAACTCCATCATAGGTGGGTATGATATACTTCTAAGTTATAATATCACTGAGAAACAAAATAAAGTCTTCACAGCATATCCCTCGATGATATATATTACTAATCCCACATCCTTGGGCTGAAAACTTAATTAGGGACTCCCTTGCAGATGTAAAAAGGAAAATTAAATAGACAACTTGCTTCCATGTCGTGCATCCATTTACTATATTTAATAGATGGTAAGTTAATTTTCATTAAAAATAAAAATAAAAATAAACATAAATAAATAAATTGAACAAGCTTCCTGATATTTTATAAAAGAAATTGTACTTGAGGTAATGATCATAAATGAATAAATAATACTACAAGTTGGTGCAAAGAATCCAGTAGGAAGGGTGTACAAAGGATAGGATCGTTTCAAGGAGTAATTTGACTACCTTGACATGAAAAAGAGTTTGACTCAATGTTTTTCTTTGACTTGTAGAAGAATAGAATCCACTTTGTCTCACATCGCCTAGCAAGCCTTCTATTTAGCCGATGTGGGATAGATTGGATTCTATTCTTCTACATGACTTGGAAAAGTTGGGGAGGAGCAAAAGTACACTCAAAGGCATATTCGGGTTGGCTAGTTTGGTTAAGATGAGAATGAAAAAAGAAAAAGATATAAATATACAAACACACACACACAGAGGCATGCTAGCATTAGGTGCACTTGATGCAACAAGTATCAAGTGACCTACTTTAGAGCTACTTCCATAACATATTTTGAAAAAGTGACCGTTGGATTAGATACCCTTCTCGTGAATGTCATGTCTACCAAAAATCACAATGATCCAACGGCCGGTTTTTGAAATACCTAACTATAAAAAAAATAGTGACATTTTGAAGAAAAAAAAAATCAGTTTTTTGCAGTAAAATTTTTCAAAAACCGACCATTGGATCGTTGTGATTTTTTGCAGACATGGCATTCATGAAGTGGGTATCCAATCCAACGGTCACTTTTTCAAAATATGTGATGAAAGTAACTCTAAAGTAGGTCACCTGATGCAAGTTGCATCAGGTGTTGCATGAGGTGCACCTGATGCTAGCATGTCTCTATATATACATATTCATGTTCATAACATGGTCATAACAATTCAACATGAGGTTTTACGTCAGTTATAAGCTATCAAATGCATGTTTGACACCATTTACAAGTGAAACTGGGGGTAAGGGATGTTGACTTGGAGGTTAGCCACATAAGGTGACATAGTGGCAAAAGGGGGTGAGCTAGAAGGGAGGAGCGGAGTGATCTGAGGACAAATGAAGGAAGATGGGGACCAAAGTCGACCCAACCCTTCCCTAGGGTTCCCACTCCCAAACTCTAAGAGAAATGGGAGTTAATGAGTGCAATTACAACTGTTGACCTTGGTTGGTGAGGGTATTGATGATATATTATCCTCTTCTAGATGGAGGTAACCATTTTATAGGGAGACAAGGTGTGGAGGACAACTAGGAGCTAGCTAGGGTATAGTGTGAAAACTATCTTTAAGAGAAAAGAACAATCTCTTATTCAAAGTGTATTCAATATGATTACAAACCTAGAATTTATAGAGAAGCTATTACAAAATTATGGAAAGTCAACTCTACAAAATATAGCAACCTAAGAAACATAGAAACTCTTAATACATGGAAACTAATAAATTATGGAAACTAAAATATAGACAAATATTATGTACAACTCACACCCCCCCCCCCCTCAAACTCATGATGCTAGCGCAGAGACCATCGAGAGTTTGTCAAGTAAGGAACGAAACCGAGCAGATGTGTGAGTCTTAGTAAAGAAATCGGTCAGCTGGAGAGCGGAGGAAACATGAAAAAGCTTAATAGTCCCAGCTTGATCATGCTGACGGATAAAATGACAGTCAATCTCAATATGTTTGATACGCTCATGAAAGACTGTGTTGTGGGCAATCTGAATGGCACTCTGGCTATCACAATAGAGAGGGGTAGAAGGAGAGATAGAGATGCCCAAGTCAGAAAGCAACCATCGAAGCCATATCACCTCAGCGGTGACCTGAGCCATCAGCCTTGGCAGTAGAACGAGCAACAACAGTCTGCTTCTTACTCTTCCAGGAGATAAGAGAATCACCGAGAAAGACACAGAAGCCAGAAGTGGATTTGCGATCATTAACATCACCAGCCCAATCAGAATCAGCATAAGCTCTCAACTCAAGTGTAAAAGAAGACGATAAGTGCAAACTCTGAAAGATAGTGCCACGGAAATAGAGAAGGACGCGCATGAGAGCACCCCAATGAGTAGAACGAGGAGCAAAAACAAACTGACTGAGAATATGTACTGCATAAGCAATGTCAAGTCGAGTCACAGTGAGGTAGACTAAACTACCAACAAGCTCCCTATAAGGGGTAGGATCATCCAAAAGCACACCATCAGAAGTAGAGAATTTGGCATTCAACTCCATAGGAGTATCCACAAACTTAGAATCAGTCAATTGAGCCCGATGAATCAACTCATTAGCATACTTAGCCTGAGAGAGCAAATAACCAGAAGGAGAGGGTGCAACTTCAATGCCCAAAAAATAACGAAGGGGTCCTAAGTCTTTCATCTCAAATTCAGCAAAAAGATGATATTTAACCTCATCGATAGCAGAAATATCAGAACCAGTAATGATCATATCATCCACATACAGAAGAATAACAACCAGACCAGTATAAGTATGGCGAATAAACAAGACAGAATCATAAGTACTAGGAGTGAAGCCGATTTGAGAGATAGTGGTCTGAAAACGATCATACCAAGCACGCGGAGACTGCTTGAGACCATATAGAGCTCGACGAAAACGACACACCAGTCCGAATGTATGAGGAAGACCAGGGGGAGGACGCATATACACTTCCTCGGACAAAAACCCATTAAGAAAAACATTTTTCACATTAAGCTGAAAAAGAGGTCAATGATAAACAGCGGTCACAGAAATCAGAGTACGAACAGTAGTCATCTTGGCAACAGGGGCAAAGGTTTCCTCATAGTCAACACCAAACTCTTGAGAAAAACCTTTGGCAACTAATCGAGCTTTGTATCTCTCTAAAGAGCCATCAGAATTTGTCTTGACCTTATACACCCATTTACATCCAATAAGATTCTTATCTGCAGGTAACGGAACCAAATCCCAATTACCAGTCTTTTGTAGAGCATCCAATTCAGTTTGCATAGCATCAATCCAATTAGGATCAGAACAGGCTTCCTTATAGGATCGAGGCTCAAAATAAGAATGTACAGAAATGAGAAAACTCCGAAAAGAAAGAGAATAACAAGTATTAGAAAAACCAAGTCTTACCGGAGGACGACGAATGCGGGAGGATCGGCGTGTGGGCGGATCATCAGTATCCAAGTCAGCAGTTGGTAGAACATCAGAAAGGGCGTCGAACTAGAGAAAAGGAGGAGAAGAAGTCCGGCAAGAATAAACTAAGGAAAAAAAAGGAAAGTCAGAATGGGAAGCATTAGACGAAACAGGAGGAACAGTAGAAGAATCCAAATCAGAGATATACTCATATGGAGGAACAGAGGAAGAAAAGTGATCAATAGAGATAAGATCTTCTTTACTAATAGGAACTATGCGAGGAGGAATAGAAAAGAAATTAACACGTTCAAAAAAGGCACATGACGAGAGACATACAATTTTTTAGAAAGGGGATCATAGCAACGGAAACCTTTCTGAAAGGAACTATAGCCTAAGAAGACACATAAGACAAAACGTGCACTAAGTTTAGTACGAGCTCGTTTAGGAAAAAAACAAAACAAGTACATCCAAACACCTTAAGAAGAGAATAATTTGGAGGTTGACAAAAGAGTTTTTCATAGGGAGACGAACCAGAAAGAAGAGGAGTAGATATACGATTAATGAGATAGACAGCAGTGAGAACAGCTCCAGCCCAGAAGACAGAGGGAACAGAAGAAGAAATAAGAAGAGAACGAGCGGTGTCAAGAATGTAGTGATGTTTCCGCTCAGCAACACCATTTTGTGCAGGAGTATCAACACAAAAAGACTGATGAGAAATGCCCATGTTAAGAAGAAAATCAGTAAATTCTGTTAAAAAATATTCACCCCCCAAGTCAGAACGAAGAACTTTAATAGTCGTGGAAAATTGGTTTTGAATCATAGAGTGAAATTCTCTAAAAATGCGGAAGAAATTAGATTTATGAGACATGAGATAAAACCAACAGAACTTACTATAATCATCAATAAAGGAAACATAATAAGAAGAGCCACCCTTAGTAGTAACCGGGGAAGGACCCCACACATCAGTATGAACAAGAGCAAATGGTGAATCAGAAATAGACATACTTATATTAAATGGCAAAGCCTTCATTTTTGCAAGTTTACACTCACTACAATCTCGAATATCATCAATAGAGACTTTGCCTAAATGGCCAGACTTAACAAAACTTTCTAAACGAGCACTAGACACATGGCCTAACCTAGCATGCCATAGATAAAAAGGAGAGGACTTATTGGTAAGAGAGAATGAAGATAAAGCAGAAGAAAAACTGGACTCGGGAATCTGAAGAGAATCCACCACATATAAGTCACCATTTCTATGCCCTGTCCCAATCTGCTTCTTGGATACCCGATCCTGTACAACACAAGTCAAAAAAAAAAAAATAACATCAAAACCAAAATCAGATAACTGACTTATAAAAAGCAAACTAACTGACAATTGAGAAACAAAAAACACATTAAGAATAGAGAGAGGGGAGCTAGAGGAAAGAAGGACAGAGCCTATATATTTAACATGCATGTGAGATTCATTTGCAGTGGCTATGGTAATAGGAGAAGATGGAGGGACACAATTTTTAAGAAGAGATAGGTTTGGAGTCATATAATGAGAGGCACCAGAATCAAATATCCAAGTGGTGAAGAAAATATCTGAAGAATCAAAATTACTGAAACCTGAGTGCAGAGTGGACATAGCAGAAGCCTATGACTGAGTTTGAGATGAGAGTCAATCCTGAAACTGCTGAAATTGGTCAAACATAGATGGTGTTGGGCTAACAATGGGTGGAGCTGCAAGAGCAGCTCGAGGGCGTGACTGAAATTGAGATGGGCGCGGAGCAACTAGTTTTGGGCAAGCATCTTTCCAATGCCTTTTCTGGTGACAAAAACTGCATTCATCAGTAGCCACACGAGGTTTTGGTTTACCAGTGACCTTGATGATAGGACCAGGTGGTGTAGGAAGTAATGGTGCTCGTGAAGCAGCAACAAACACAGAAGCATCTGAAGAACTAGGTTGACACAACTTGAGACGAGTCTCCTCAGCAATGAGCTCTCGAACTGTTGCAGTAAGAGGAGAGAGGTACCCGGTGCATAATAGCCCCTCGAAGGGGTTCAAACTGTTCCCGAAAAGCCATCAAGAAGTGAGTGAGGCGCTGACGATCCCTCTTTTGGATATAGCTATCCATACTTAGCAAGTCAGACAGATCCATGAGGGCCAACTAATCCCAAAAGTTAGTCATCTCAGTGTAGAATGCTTGAATCGATTTCACACCCTGTTTGGCAGTCCGAATATGACCTTCGATTTCATATTCTCAAACATAGTCGGATTCCAAATAGAGGTCGCAAAGAAATTCCCAAACCAAATGAGCAGAATCAAACTTCGAAAAATTTTGACCAATACTTGGTTCCACCGAATTGTGAAGCCAAGTAAGAACCTGAGCATTTTCCATCTTCCATTTGGCTAGATGCGAAACATATCCATCAACTTTAGGATCCATAGGTTTTGGACTAGTCTTGTCAATGTACCCCCACCGTCCACGACCAAGAAGAAAATTTTCCATAACGTTAGCCCAATAGGAGTAGTTAGTCTCATTCAAACGGATGCTAATTGTTTGAATTTTCTCATCAGCAATGTGTAGCGGTACTGTAGCGGGGCACTGTAGCGAGTACTGTAGCAAAGAGAGAAAGAAGAAGGCAGCAACAAAGAGAGAAAGAAGAAGGCAGCAAAGAGAGAAAGAAGAAGCAATAGCCCTAGGGCTCCGCTACCATGAAAACTATCTTTAAGAGAAAAGAACAATCATTCAAAGTGTATTCAATATGATTACAAACCTAGAATTTATAGAGAAGCTATTACAAAATTATGGAAAGTCATCTCTACAAAATCTAGCAACCTAAGAAACATAGAAACTCTTAATACATGGAAACTAATAAATTATGGAAACTAAAATATAGCCAAATATTATGTACAGCTCACACAGTGTTGAGGCAATAGAAGTGTTCTGAACCCTAAAACCCTTGTGTGCATGCATGCACCCCAAACTTTCCACCCCCCAAGGTCCAAGGTAAGGCTGTACCCCTATACAAAACCAATGATAAAGACCTACAACCTAGGAGGTGTAGTGCAATGTCCAGGTCTACAAGATGTTAGCATGTGCATGCATACACACTTTCCAATGCGACGGGTCAACGACTGCAATGCGCAAATTGCATTGCACTTGCCAAGTGGCCGAGAATACATTATCCTCATTTTACCCTCAAGAAACTAGGAGAGCTAACGCAAAGAATGACTCCTCCTTATTCAACCCTACAGGTGGGGGGGCCTTCCACCTTAGCTTGCCTTTCTGCCCTATCTCCAAACCAAACCCCCCTAAGCCATCCCAGAAGGGGTGGAGTTCATTACCAACAACCCCACCTCTACCATATCCCAGCATCAAGCTCAAGAGCAAACTCCTTGGGCCTGCCACCAATTAAGGCAGGCGTAAAGCATCAAGATACAGTGCCTTGGCCACATCGAGAGGAACTATGGTAATTCGCGCACCCCAGCATCCATCATAAGGGTGGACATTCTCACAGAGGGCATCCACCCTAAAGTGGGCAACCTAGTTTAGGTGGGGCACTTGATGAGGAGAAGTTGAAACTTAAGGTCTACAAGCATAAGATGTAGGAAATGGTATAAGATGTACCTCAATGTGGGTGGTGGTGGAAACCTAGGCCTGAGCCTATTAGCACGAGGTGCCCCTAAGCCTAGAGACACAGAGCACCCTCAAGGTCTCACGCCATACCCAACCACGTGGGTTGTTGGCCCACATGGCGAGCTCCCATTGGCCCACATGGCCTAATCTCCGTGTAACCACGTGTCACTAGATTTATACTATCAACAGACACTTATTATGTGAAGACTTAAGGCCAGCCATGCTTTATGGGACAAAATGTTGGCGATTTAAGAAACATGCTCACAAAATGAGTGTGGCAGAAATGCAAATGTTGAGATGGATGAATAGCAAAGACAATAGATGATTATATTCATAGAAAGGAAATGGCAGTGCTGCTAATTGAAGAAAAAATAAAAGAATCAATTGATATGGTTTGGCTATGTGCAATGAAAATGACTAACTGCATGAGTAAGAGTGACATGATCCAAATTGAAAGTGCTACAAAGACAACGGACATCATCATAGTGAGAAAAGATATGTTAGCTTGTGACTTAACAGAAACTATGGCCCAAGATAGAGCAAAATGGCGAAACAGGATCTGTTTAGCCAAACAAAGTTATTTGAGACGAAAGCTTGTTTGAGTTGAGTGCTTGAGGTGAGATATAATTCAACTGAACAACCAGCAGCTGCTAAATATAATCAAGACACGAACAATATAAATGATGCAAAAAAGAACATTGACTTGCAACAAATGGTGAGGCCACTAAAATGCGCCATAATATACAAGTTAATAGGGTACAAAAATGCAACATTTCCTAAAACATACCTTTTCAGGAGGGATGCAGCACTGACCATCTGGTTTAGCTGTTCTTGTTGCAAGGCGGGCAATAAGCATATTCCCAGCTATCCCAGCACTTGCAGTGCATCCTGTGGTCTCAAAAATCTCTTTTCTTATTATTGAAGCTAAAAGATCAGGATCTTCATCATTTGAGTCTGCAACCTCTAAAAATGCTTCATCACAGCTTACTGCCTGTATTCAACAAAAGTTACCATTTTACCAATAATACAACTGAAAAAATGATTTACTTATAAGAATGTGTTACCATGAACAGACCTGTACTTTGTTGCAGTGCTTGTGCAAGATATTATAAAATTGATCAGCTACCTGCAGATTATCCCACAGATTATCTAGCTCCTTATAACCCAGATGAAAGAACAAAATGATACACAGGAAACAGAAGATGACTGGCAATCCCTTGTCCCTTTAAAACCAATTTAAAGCATAGTTGATGGTCAAATGTATTTTTGATCAAGTGGGTGCTCAAATGTATGGATTACCTCCTCATAAGCTTCGAAGTTGTAAGGAAAAATAACAAGGTGAGGGCAAAGGGCCTTCGCATCTCGAACAAATATTCCAGCCTTCACTCCTGAAAAACATGAATTTAACATCATTTAAACACCAAATGACAATCCTCCAAAACAAACTCTGAAGCTGATTGGCATGAAGATCACTCAGCACAAAACCAACCATAATCACGAGCAGGGTAATTTGCAGAAGAAATTTCAGCAGTTCCTCTTGGATTATCTGAATGGCATACTGCTACAGGAACATCCCACATTTCAGGACGGTTCCTGATGACCACCGCGACAAAAAAGCAATCCTGGAAACAGTGCATATGCATAAAATATTCAGGAGATACTCTCGTCTCATAGTACAGCTGCATATAATATGTTATATCATATTGAGCCAAAATTAAAATACTGACAACAATAATAACTGATTATTTTGGTTCAAAAACCTGATTGTGAATACTACCATGTCCACATGGATAATGACTGTCTTCTGAGAGATAGTAGAAGCATTAAAATTAGGAGTTGTGGATTTGATCTGGTTAGGCAAGCTGGGAAAACGCTTACGATACCGATTTCTCCATGTTCCTATGAAATGAAGTCTTGAGTTCTGCCAATAAAAAAGGTTTAGTAAAAAAATATTATTGTAGAAGACCCAATAGTAGTAAAATCAAAGTCTGAAAACTAACAGAACAGGAGCCAAATAAAATGTCAAACAATAATCATGATGTAGAAAAATTCATGTTAGAAAAGATCAGTCACCAATAGCCTTGGTTCCACAGAAGCATAAGTTTTGTAAGAATGTTATTGATAAAGGTCCTTGGGGGATGAGTTTAATGACAGAAAATGAACAGGTTAATAATCAAATATAATGTCAAACAGTAATGATGAGATATTGGTAACTCATGTCAAGTCATTCAGTGAATAATGAGCTGGTTAAGAACTTAAAAATTGACACACCTTCTTTTCGATATGCCCAACTCTCTTATTAATGTACACTGCTCTGTGTAACAATACCTCCACTTAAGCAATAATTTAACTACTACCTGATATTAATCAAACTATATAATATATATTCTTTTTGGAGATTATGCAGAATGTACACATATATCTCACATATACATTTATACGTACAAGGATTACACAAACATATTTACATACATTTATGATTTATCCACACTATAAATGAAAATAGGTTCAAGTGTCAACGAATTGGATGTCTGTGGAATTACCAACCCACCCACACACATACACATGTATCTATACTAAATATAGAGAATCTAAAGATGTCGAGAAATTGGATTTTTGCAGAATCACCTATATATTTTAAAAGAAGCTAAAGCATTAAGCAAGAAAACGTGAACACATTCCCAACACTACACAAGGACACATATTTCCACATTAGCATTGCTTTAAGATAGAGACCCACTATCTAGTGTGTTAATTACTAAAAAAAATATTCAAAAGCTTATCTTGAATAAAAAAAAAAAAAAAAAAAATAGAGCTGTTTGATATTTATCAAAATTCAAGGACAATGGACAAAATTTGCTTATGTCGCATACCGGGGTGTCTGGCTCCAAATCCTTTAATAGAAGAAGGTGACAGTGAGGTAAGGTTTCATATGATGATTCAGGGGCAATTTAAATCATGGATAAAATTTACTGAATCTTTTTCAAATTTTAATCAAAATGTTGAAATTTGATCATAATTTAGGGCCTGTTTGGTTCATGAAAATTTTTACTGTTTTCATTTTCATTTTCAAGAAAAATAGAAAACAGTGTTAAAACGCGTTTGGTTATAAAAAATGAAACTTGTTTTCTGCAAAATGAATTCAAAAATAGTGAAAAAGTGAAAACACCCAAAAGTCATTTTCTTGTTTCTTGAAAACACAAAACATGAAGAATTGCCTGAGGCAAATAAAATTTGACGGAGAGAAAAGTCGGACATAACCTGAAAAGGGGGAGGGCTCTCTCTTTGTTCAACATGCTTACGTCTCACTGTCCCTCTTTTCTTCTCTTCCTCTCTTCCTCTCGATCTGCCATTGAAGACCTCGGGCCATTGAAGACGACCCCAAGCCACTGCGATAATACCGCACTGCCTCTCTAGCTTTCTTCCTCCGTCGATACTATACCGTCTAATAAGTAAGGGTTACTCTGTGTTGAGGGTTTACTCTGGGTTGAAGGGTATGATGTTTGAGTGGTTTAATTTGGGTTGAGGGTTTTGAAGTTTTGAGTGCAGTGTTTGAGAAATGCTTCATTACAAGGTTAGAAATGGGTATTGATGTAGCAATTAATGGGGTTGCACCGTGCTGGAGATCCTTGAATAACGGTGGAGATGTAGGGAGTGGTTGGTAAGTGCTGGAAAGAGAATTTGTGGGTGTCTTCCTGATTCTGAAGGAAGAGCTTGATCGGTATTCATTGGGTCTTGTACTCATTGGGTCTTTTTTATTTTATTGTTATATATTTGCAGCATCTTCAGTGGTGTGTGAAGTTTTTGTTGATTTTGTAGTTGTTGTGGAGATGTATGTGAATGGGTTAATTTCGGCCATGGCAATGGATGGCCGTGCTCCGATAAGTGGCTCAATTTTATTGCTGACACAATAGGTTTTGATAAGTGGGAGAGCATCTGATATGGGGATTTGGGCGATGAATGATAAATTATGGTTTTGATGGATTGAAGTTTGTGAAGTAGTTGCAGACTTTGGTTTGATTACAATGTGTTTGATGTGTTTTCTCAATGAATGTAAGCAAGTCATTGATATGCACAAAATAGAAAACAAAAACAATGAAACGAGCGAACCAAACACATTTTCTAGATTTTAAAAACTCAAAATGAAAATTGTTTTTAGAAAATTTTTACAAAAAATGAAAATAGAAAATGTTTTCACAAACCAAACAGGCCCTTAGTACCTTGAAAATGAGAAGATGTGTGCAAGAAACAGGTCGTGATATGAGAAGAAGAAAGAAAAAACAAAAAGAAGTAAAATTATCAAGAAAAAAGAACAAAAGACATCTAACTTTAGACCAGAAAAGGATTTTAATGGGCTTAAATTGATGAACAGAAATCATGATGCTGACTCCACAACAAGAAAGGACAACAAAATATAACAAAGTTAAAAGATTAATAATCATACTAGAATTATAATCTCCTTTCAATATTCCATGCTATAAAAACCTATGTAGGCAATTTTCTATGAGTCCCACAAATTATGAAACATGTGATCACGAAAAACACCTGGACCATGGGATCATGCATACTCCTCACTATTCACTTTCCCCGTTTCAATTAAAAAAGGCAACTGTTTAAGCACAACTAGGGGAACAAAACTAAACGCGAGTAAGTTCAATAGGTATCCAAAGTTCTGACAGAGAAATAGAGAAAGCATGCCACTAACTCAAAAAGGGCCAGTAGAACATCAACTGCTCTCGGCAAAAGGCTAACAGTTCATTAAATTATAAAACAAAAAAGTACCAATGGAAAATCAACAAATGTCAAAGATATTTTCACTAATAGCAGTAAGAATTAAATAAAAATAAATAAAGTTATGCAATATGGAACCAGAGACAAGTTATTACCTTAAAATAATTTTCCACAAAATTAGGATCCTCAAGAGTTGAATGATGCAGGTTAGAAGGCCCAACAACTGTTGTACTTGGTGAACCTTTAGTGCTTTTATTGTTTAAGCAGTAGCTACTAATTGAAGTAGAAGGCCGCTGGGGACTAGATTGAAGTTCATTTTTAACAGTACTCTTGTATTCTGTATCAACATTACTTGGTCCAGCCATTTTCACCCCACAAGATTTTCCAGAACTGCATGTTGGCTCCTCAATTGTTGCTCCATTAGAGTTCTCATGCACAACGTCATCATTTTCTCCAGTACATTGCCTTGTGTGTTCCAAGGATTCGCCCACTTCAGATAAAACTGCATCCTTCAATATTGAATCCTCAATTTCAGATATTACTGGACAAATAAGACGGTTTGCAGCATCCTCAGAGACCGGACTGCTTTTCAGGGCAAAGAAGGTGGACAACTTTGATTGGTTACGAGTTTCATTAGCAAGCTGATCAATTTGGTAAGGAACCCCTGGAAAAAACAAAACAAAATCTACAGTGATTGAATAAATGACATGAATAATTGAAACCCATGTCCTTTCCAATGCCAATGGCCTTGTCTGTCATCAAATGACCCCTAAATATGAAGGATCTTAGATTGGTAAATTTTCAAAATATGAATACTAATACCCAAAATAGTGAACATATTCAGATAGAATATATTAACATATTGAAGAAAAGCACATTCCAAAATTCATACTCTCTAACTACATCCTAAAATGAACTCTCTCAATTCATTTATTTGATGCAACTACTTCAAATTGAAACAATGTAACTTTTAATCAAATTTAAAATATCTTTGGTTCTAGAATCAACAAAATTCAAGAAAAAAGTAACCTGTGAAAGACACACTTACAACTCAAGAGTTTATTAGCAGTAACAGAATCTAGCACCCACGTAGGTTTCACAACTGGGAGCCCACCACTAAAGGACCTGTATTAAAGTTACCATGACAAGTATCAAAAAAATTCAATAAATGCAAATTATCAATTTAAGATGAGAAAATTGAGATAAGCAATGTGAACCTCAGGTTCTTAATTTTACTGTCAGGAAGATTGCTGCAGATGATATGAGTAACATGTTGCCTTGAAAAATAATTCTCAAGCCGTCCTCCATACTTCAACATGTAGCCTCGCAGCTCCTAAAAAAATCTTACTATAAGTATGTGAAAACCACCATCTTTAACAATAACCCTCTGATTGGTTGCCAATAAATAAAATAAGAGAAAGAGAAATTCAAAGTTCTACATTTTGTCACTGTATCTTTTATACCAAAACAAATATTTCAACTTCACTCAGACATTTACTTTACAAGGCTCATTGAGTTAATTAATTCATTTACTCTTGAACACAGACATGGATGAAGTCATGTGTGAGTGAGGGGTGGCAATTGTCCCCCCTCAAATTTTTTAAAATTCATTTTATACCCTATAAATTATAAAAAATTTGAATCCGCCCCCCCTCAATTTTTTTGATTCCCTTTATTTTATTCTCCTACCCCTCTCTTTTTTTAATTTGCTGTTATATACTTGGTAAATGGAGTTAAGGTTTGATTTGCAACAATTAGAATTAGGCAAATCCTTAATAGCTTCATAGATGAGATAGCTTGGTTTTACTTATTGAGAGAATGGCATTTGATGGTCTTGATAAGAGTATTTCCAATGGTATGCCACTTGAGCTGCCATTGCCACCCAAATAAGTTGCTCCAATGATGTGTCATTTGGGATGCCAAATTTTGGCAATCGCACATAGAGCTGTCAAATTTGGCATCTCAATTGGCAATTGCCATTTGTGCCAAATTATATTTTTTTCTTAAAAAATGAGAAATGTCAAAATGTAACATTAATGCATTGGAGCATATATGCGCCAAAATTTATAACATTGACGCCATTTAAAGTGCCAAATTTTGGCATTAGCACATCAAATTAATGGCATGAATGTATTAGAGATGCTCTAATGAAGCTCATCGAGGACAATGGTAAATGTATTGAATTAAAATATTATTTATCAAATATCAAGGAATTATACCTTTTTTGTAATTTTTTCTACATCAAACTAACGAGATAAAATAAATAAATAAATAAATTTTCTATATTTTTAATTGTGATAAACTATTAACAATTAATCAAAGTCCCCCCCCCCCCACACACACATTCGAATTCCTGGCTTCGTCCCTCAACACAAACAAGCAAAAATATAAGATATCAAATTTTCTTTACTTTTCCTCTTATTTTTCAGCAACCAAATGGTGCATTTACCATGAAAGAAACGCAGCGAAATAATAAATCATTTGCTTCACTTCATTGTAAACCTATTTAGTGGAAAATATAAGGTTTTCAATACTCGTTTTACTTTCCTTCCTTCAATGTCTCAACAACCAAACAGAGCATGACAAAAATTATAACAAATCAATGAAACCTGGCTAGAAGGAACCGTAAATCCATCAACAAAAATGGAAACCCCATGAAATATAGGTTTCCCAGAACTGGAACCACTGTGAGAAGAACTCGAGGCTTCAGCTTCAAACTGGTTCTGAAGTTTCCGATTCTTCACTACCATGTAACTACAATCAAATTATCATAAAAACCATCAACAAAAAATCAAAATCACCAAAACTTAAAGAAAAAGACCGAGTGATGGCAAACTAATCAAAAACTCAAAACAAAAATTGAAATTTTCCAAAACCCCACGATAAAGAAAGGCCTGCTATAACTCAACCCTATGCTAAAAATATTGTACCTTTGCACTATGTGTTTTTTCAAATAATACAATATTATTTTGAAGGGTTTTCTTATTATTCTTAACCCTGTAATTATAGAATTAAATTGTGTGAAATCACCAAAAAATTACATCAAAATTAAAATGAAAGAACGAGAAATGCCACAGTTTTTTCAAATAATTCAATATTATCTTCATGGGTTTTCTTACATCTTCTAATTATTCTTAACCATGTACTTGTACAAATAAATTGTATGAAACCACCGTAAAATTACATCAAAATTCAAAGAAAATGACGAGAAATGGCAACGGTACCTGCCAAAATCGGAGAAGGGGGAATTACGAAACGAGGAACGGGACGAAGAGCGAGAATTGGAACCCCACGCCACACCTAGGGTTTTCTGGTTGATCTTTTTCTTCTTATTACTGTTACTGTTATTTGACGAGGTTGAGTTCAGGCTTCGCTTTGATTGATTACCGGAGTTCGCAGAGCGAGAGGAATCGAAGCTCATTTTGGAAGGAAGATTGAGAAAGTTAACAGAGTTGAAACTTGCCAAACACGCTCAACAGTTATGTGATTTTACGATAATGATTTGAAAGAAGCGGCAAAAAATGAAACATTGGGACTTATATATGAGAGCAACGTACAGTCCGGACACAGGATGACACGGAGATGCTACCATAAGGTCGGCGTCATTGAGCATCTCCAACCATGACCGGCCATTTTGACTAGCCCGAATGCTCAAATAATATTTTGCATATCTAATTTGTCTTGTTAAATGGTTGTGCAATCCAACCATAATAATCATTTGGCTAATCATTTATATTTTAATATTTTTTTTAATATTCAATTTATACCATGAAAAGAAGGATTCGTAAGAGATTGATGATATGGCATAAATGCCTATAGCACTCTCTCTCCTCAATGTCTTGCTAAATATGGCTCCCCATTTGGAGAATAGACAAAATGCTTAGAGTTTTGCCTCCTCCATTGGATTGATTTTTTTTTTTATTTGGTTAGGCAAAATGCCTAATATGAGACTTTGCCTCTCATGGTTGGAGTTGCTCGGGCAAGTTGTAGAGCATATTTTGAGAATTCAATCATGAATTAGATACTCATCTTATGCATGTTAGGCTTAGGGGTGTGATCTCAATAAACCACCTACGAATTTTTTGAATATATGGAAGGTTTCGACTAATGGATTGAAAAGATTGAGTGGGTAAAGTATTACTATTTTTTTTATATAAAAAGAAAAATCCCAAAGTTCATAAAACCTTTTTAACAAGCAAAGACACTTCAAATTCATAACTAACAATATAATATTGTGTTTTTTAGTAATTAAATTATAATCCAAACAATCCATTCAACACTAACAAACTAAAGTGTCAAAATAAATTACCCTACAACAATCAAATCTGCTAACTAGATACATAATAATAAAGGTTCTTTGTTATTAAAAAATATTACAAACTAACATATGGTTTCATATTCAAGATTGAAAGCATATCCAATAAAATAAGTGCATCTTCAAATTATCACAATATATATCTCTAAAGAAATAAAAAAATATTCAACTTGAATTGCAAGCAGAAAATATAAGTTAGTAATGAAAATTATCTTATATAAATATATTATTTATTTATATATAATTAGTTGCCGAGTTGGGTCAGGTCTATGCCAATTTATCACCTCCGCCAACCGAAACAACCCGTCACAAATTCATCAAACCCATCAAACCAAACCCCGCCTAACCATTTTAACTACAAAATGCGAGTGGGGTCAGGCCCGGTGGGTTGGACAAGTTTTTAAACACCCCTAGTTAGGCCTACCAAAATTCACAAGTCATCCATTTGGTTAAGTTTCTACTTTTTGTTTTTTATTCGTGTAAAATTTTTGTAATTACTTTTAAAAGTTGAGATTAAAAAAAAAAAAAAAATCTTACTATCTCAACATTTAAAATTAACTACCAAAATTTTTTACACTCAAATATTTGATATTTTTACTTTTAAAAGCTTATCCAAACGGGCTCTTAGTTATTGAAAATTTTCACTTTGTAAAATTCTAACCGTTTTGTTCTTCAAAATGTCGCTATTTTTTTACAGTCAATTTTTCCAATATTGACCATTAAATCGTTGTGATTTTTGACAAGCCTAACATACATGAGAAGAGTATCTAATCCAACGGTCGGTTTCTCAAAACATGCTCTGCAACTGACCCGTCGGAGATCACTTGATGCAATTTTGCGTCGGATGCACTTTACATTAGCATCTCCGTTTGTACACATATGCAGATTTTAATCAAACGTAGCATGATATTGTGGACACCCCATTTTTACCAATTATTTCTACCATATGTTCATGCAAGTGATTAACTAGAATAGCTGATCATTTGGTGAGAAATTGGCCTTATAAAGACTAAATTGCCCAAATTACCCTTTTCTAAGGAAAAAGACAATTCATTATTTCATGTATACATTTGGATTGGAATCAACCCATTTGTATTACATTTGACTTTTGAAGTGTTTTAGAACATCCCTGTAAATTTTCATGGCATTCTGATGAGAGCTCGATAGGTAATTAGGGTTTTTGCGACTTGAAGGGCATTTTCGTCCTTTTTCTCGTATAATTTCCGAATGACCTCCGAATTCGAAACGGATTGTCTCATGGGGTTTATATAGATGTGGAGAGTGTATTTGAAATGTCAATTGAGTCTTTGAATGGTTGGGATAGATTCGCCAAAAATCGATCCCACGGGTAAGAATGAGCTGAATTAGGGTTTTATTCAAATCAAGCGTGAATTGATCATTTTCACCAAAATTAAAGATTTTCAAAACATGTTTTCAAATACCAATTTCATATTAAAACCATGTTTTTAGAAGTGGTTCAAGCCCTGATCAATTTTACAAAACAACATGACCAATTTTGACACAACCGGGTCAATTGGCTAGCTTTTTACCAAAACCCTTGACCATGGTCAAGTATTTTTGACCCAAAAACCTTCTAAAAGTGTGGAGGATCAAAACAAGGTGGTTTTGATACCTGGATCATCGAATTTGGATGAGAATTGACCAAGATATGGCCAAAATATGAAATCCCTTGAAATTTGGGAAAAAAATATGGGAAGTCAGCATGGTGACCGTCCTAGCTAGGACGGCCAACCGTCCAGCCCAGGACGGCTAGCCGTCCAGCCTTGGATGGTCACCAGGATGCTCGAGCATATTTTTCAATTTTGGAATGTTTGTGACTTTCCCACTTGTTTTGGCCGATTTAATTCGATTTTTTGGAATGAATTCGAACTTGGTTCAGCTTGCAAACCCTAGGAAGATTGATTCTAAGCCCTAGGATGGATTTTAGATGGATTAATCTCCACCATTCAATGATTTAAACCCTAACTCTATAAATACACTACTATAGAGTTAGAGAGGGAGGTTCACAAAAGAGAGAGAATTCTAGGGTTTCGAGAAGGAGGCTACAGATCTAGTTCTTCATTCATACACCATTGAAGGAGGGAACTAAGGTGGAGAAGGAAGGAGAAGGACTCAAGGCTTGGAATTTGAAGGAGGTTTGCAAAGAAGAAAGAATAGATGTAAATCCTCCATACAAACATTTTGTATGAGTTTATTTTGTATGATTTTATTATGCATGTTAGAATAGGTTTCTTTCTTTTTCTTATTTATGTTAGTATGCATGATTAGGATTAGCTTTTTTTTATGATTTTATGTGAGTATGCATGATTAGGGTTAGTATTGCTATGATTTTATGTGAATATGCATGACTAGGGTTAGTTTTGTTATGATTTTGTATGAGTATGCATGATTAGGGTTAGCTTTGTTGTTATTTTATGTTAGTATGCATGTTTAGGGTTCGTTAGTTTTATTTATGATTTTATGTTACGATGCATGCCTAGGGTTAATTAGTTTTATTATAATTTTATGTTAGTATGCATGACTAGGGTTAGTTCTATTTGTGATTTTATGTATGTCTAGGGTCATTGTTGTTTTGTTATGATTTTATGTATATATGCATGTTAGGGTTAGTTTTCTTGTTATTTTATGTGTGCATGCATGATTAGAAGTAGTTTTATCATTGTTTTATGTGAATATGCATGATTAGGGTTAGTTTTATTATGATTATACGTTTAGCAAGCATGTTGGGATATTTTCCATTATGATTTTATGTGATTAGATGTGTTTAGGATTAGTTTTGTTATTATTTTATGCTAGTAATCATGTTTAGGATGAGTTTTTCATTATTTTATGTGTAAGCATGTTTAGAATAAATGTTGATATGTTCATATTGTTATTTGAATCTCTTAATGTTTGATTGATGGTATTAATGATGATATGAATGTGTTAATATGTTATTCTTGATATGTGATGAGTCGTGAGTCAATTTTTTTATGCTTTTTTATGATTATTTGAACACTTGATATCGATTTGATGGATTGAATATATAAATTGTGTACGAGGGAGCGTGCGAAGGTAAGATCCTCCCCTTGTGTTTAAAATAATTGTTTAAAGCATGTTTGTTGTTAGTTTTTTATACGTTTTGCATGGTAATTTAGTAGAGCATGTTAGATTGTATGCTAGGGTGTTTATTTGTCATTTTTCATGGATTAATAGTGTTTTTTAGGCTATTTTGAACATGTATTCAAATCTGTCTAGATTTGAATATATGTTTTAAAGTGGTTTAATTAACATTTTTAAGCCAT
Organism: Hamamelis virginiana; assembly: GCA_017140935.1. Taxonomy (NCBI): domain Eukaryota; kingdom Viridiplantae; phylum Streptophyta; class Magnoliopsida; order Saxifragales; family Hamamelidaceae; genus Hamamelis; species Hamamelis virginiana. The sequence goes on from JAESVK010001059.1 coordinate 191,963, forward strand.
ATTTTTGCATGATTTTTATAGTACTTTCATAGTATATTAATGTAGAAAGCATGCTAGGCCATCTTCATCATTTTTATTCTTTGTTTTCATGGTTTTTGGAGTGGTTTAAGGTTCATATTCAAATCTGTCCGGATTTGTTTATGTCCTTAAATTATTTCTAAAAATTATTTTAAGGCCAAATCCAACTTAGAAGTATGCTTAGGTTCACATAGATTAATTAGTATGCATTTAGGAGCATTATCATGCATTGTTAGGATCAATTTCATGTATATTTGTTTGGATTTATTTAAATTACAGCATGCATTTGCATTAGTATGTTAGGTTTTTAGATTAACTTTAGGGCTAGTTAGAGATCCTAGGTTTAGGAAGGTCACTTGACCTTCCCTAGGGCTGTCCTTTGTTATAAAAGTCATACTCAGATTTGAGTATTTTAATCAATTTAAGAGTCAATCTTCGAGAGATTCCTAAAAAGATTTTGATATAATGTTTATGAAATAAACATGATTTTATGAAAGATTTGATTATTGAATGATTTTCAAAAGAATTTGAAGTGTTTTAAGATTTTTATCTTGGAATGAGATTCCTCCCGATATGATTTGTTTTCTTGAATAATCTTTGAAAAAGATTTTCAATTGGAATTTAATTCTAAAGATAAGAATTATTTAGGATATTTGGATTTTATGAAAATCTTTTTAATTTGAAATGATTTCAAATAAATGATTTTGAATGAATAAAATACTCTCGAAGCTAGAGTCTTGAATTAGGTTGAATACCTTTGATGATGTGATCGATTACAATAGGAGAGTCCTAGGGTAGTCGAACTACGTGGACTTTGATACTTACTAGGTGATACTAGTAAGTTACGTAGGCGCTAATAGGGCTCAAGTCCGCCCTAGGATGCCCGTAAGGTATTCTAGGTTCTTAGGGTTTGGTTGTATTTTTTTATTATTAATATAACTGATATAGATTATTTCATTTTATATCACTACTGTATTGGTTGATTTAGATTATTTAGGATTGTTTGTAATAAGAAATTTAAATAGCCCAAGTAAATTAGAAGTCCTTTAATTAGGGCGAGGTGGGTGCCTACAAGTGAAAGCTTGGAACCTTCCCACGTCGTAACCTAGCCCCCGGATCCAACTCCGGTTTGTAGACTGTCTTTTCATTGAAAATGGAGTTTGTTTTGTTTTGATTTTAAAAATAAAATATTTTTCATGGTTTCCTTATTCCTTAAAAATAAGGTGGTGACTCATTTGTTTTGTTTGTTTTTTTAAACCCCCCTAATCACATCGCCTGGTGATGATGTGGATCCTCCTCATAAAGCCCCCGTCAGGTGGCTGGTCCACAGAACTGGCGACTCCACTGGGGAAGTCGAGGGCTAAACTTCAATTAATTTAATTGGGCTATTTAATTTCTTAAATTAATTAAAATCAACCACTTGCATTTGTGTGATTGCATATCATTTTAGTTATATTAGCTACATGTTATTGTGTGATAGGACGATGTTTCATTGCCAATCGATGGTCTAGTCCTGATCCCTGTCTCCACTCGACACTAGACCAATCATGACGAAACCATCAACCTATTGTCAAGTACCCTTCGAGGTATATCAAAAACCAATCAGTACCGTTTGACCCACGCGGCACGCCATGTGTCACATGTGGTTAGGTATATGGATTGGTCTGCAATAGGAACCTTTGAACCCACCTTTTGTATTAGTCCATGTAGACAGTCAAGTAGGACACTCTACCCTCCAATGCTTGCACACACCTGTTATGCTGCCGAAATTTCGATACACAATTGTACTGTTATGCTGCCGAAATTCCTTTTGGTATTTAACTGTACAGTTATGCTGTCAAAATTTTCCTCAACACATACCTACGCCGTTATGCTGCCAAATTTCTTTTAGCACATAATTGCATCGTTATGCTGCCGAAATTGTCCCAATTTGATATGAGCCTTGTTTGTGAATGCTAGAACTTAGGGATATAGTACCCTTGGATAAATTTTGATATTTTTTATATAGGCCATTTACTTTAAGGATTTTGGTCCTTAGAACGAAAGGACTATTTCGAGGATGGAAGAGAATATTCTAAAGGTACATACCATTTTCTGTGATTAGGTTGTTTTGGCTTGTTTTGACTAATACCTTCGATTCAAAGGAAAGTGTCCTAAGAATGAAGGGCTAGTCATTGGTGTTGCTCTTTGTGCCTTGTTTGGCTGATCATGTTTTATTCCCCTATTGGTGATTTTGATTTATTTCCTAATTTCTAAGGAAGTGCCCTTGTGAAATAGGAAAGTGAGTTGGAATTATGATAGGACGGTTTTCTCCTTTCTCTTTCTTTCTATTTGGATAGCACCTCTTTGATAGTCTGTCAATAGATTTTGAGCATCATGGACTCGTCCATTTTTTTTTTTAAAAAGCCCATTTCATGGTGTAGAATTCTGGCCTGGCATCGCGATTCTAGAGGGCGTCTTTTTAGTGTTGAACCCCCAAGTGTATCCTCAATGGCTGACGGAGAATCCAGTACCACTGCTACAGTGTTGAATGCTATCATGGACCGAATTGATGCCCTGACCCGTGAGACTAAACAGATTAAGAAAATGTCCCAAGATAAACAGATCAGTACAGATCAGGTTAGGGAGGCCCACTTAGAGAACCCGAATAGTACTTCTGATCCACCTATCCCGGCCCAAGTTGATGACAGTGCCAAGGCCCAGTTAGGTGTCAACTCTAAGCCCATCAATCTGGATGGCGAGCCCGATGGATCTAGGTTCCTCTCTGGGGATCCGATTCTGTTGTCAAGAAAGGTTGAAGCCTTAGAAAAAACCCTTATGGGGATGCGTCGGTCTGATGACATGGTCGATGTGACATCTTATTCACTGTTCCCCAATGCCCGTATGCCATTTAGTTTTAAGATGCCTGAGCTAGAAAAGTTTGATGGGATGGGTTGCCCTAAAACCCATTTGAAGATGAATGTGAGGGCGATGCAACCTCGTGGAGCCGATGATGAGCTGTTGGCCCAGATGTTTCATGAATCACTGAAAGGGTCAGCCTCAAAGTGGTTTTTATCCTTAGATGAGACTAAGTTGAAGACATGGGAGGATGTTTGCAATGAGTTCACTAATCACTACAAGTACAACACTGAGATTGATGTGACTCGTAGGGATCTTGAGGCTACTAAGCAGGAACCGAGGGAGAGTTTCTCTGCCTTCATTTCCAGATGGAGGGCGAAAGCTTCGCAGATGACCCACAGGCCTACAAATGATGAGCAGGTGCAAATGGTACTGAAGAGTCTCTTGCCCATTTACAACAAGTATTTGTTCTCGCAGTATTTCCCTAACTTCAAAGCCCTTATTATTGCTGGTACTCAAGTTGAAGATGCTCTGGTTAGTGGGGCGCTCAAGGCCGAAGAACCCTTCAGAAACCGCCAACCACCTCTCAACCGGAAACCCAACCCTGAAGTCAATACCATCACCCAACCTATTCAAGCTACCCAATCAAACCGCCCATTCCAAGCTAGAGAGTCGGCCCGCCAATTCACCAATCTATACATGTCCCTGGAACGTGTCGTTGAGAAATTGAAGGCACGTGGTCTCCTTACCCCTCTGGAACTCTGGCCTCTTCCAGATCCATTACCCAGAAACTTCAAGGAGAATAAGTATTGTCAGTTCCACCAATCTAAGGGCCATCACACCAACCAATGCATGCGCCTTCGCCATGAAATCCAAGACCTCATTGACAAGAAAGTCATTGCCCCACCAAATCCACCAAGTCAACCAAATGTCACCAGTAACCCTCTCCCAACCCATGCTGTACCGCCACCATCTCAAATCAATGCCCTAGGCCTCGACGACCCAAAAATTCGTCACCCAATCCGCCCATATGTCCCACTCAAAACTACCCTAACTGAAGCCTTTTACCAAGCCCGATCCCAAGGCATCATTACTCCACTCATACCCCGCTTCCATAAACCTTTTTGCCAGTACCAAAACATCTTCGGGCATGACAAGGAGAATTGCAGAGTTTTAGGGAAATTGGTTCAAGATTTACTTGATGATAGAGAGTTGTATCAGCCTGAAGAACCTGTACAGCCTGAAGAACCTTTACAACCTAAAACTCCTAAGGAAGTGCCTAGAAGTGGGAATTCTCAACGTCAGTTGAAGGAGAGGTATCTAGCGGGAGACCCGGAGGTCGGATTGTTAGGAGAGTCGAGTGGCAAGTTTGATTATAATGTACTCTATCCGTCAAGGAAGATTTTTGATGAACCTATCATTCCTACGGGGTGGGATGATTTGCCTGCAGAAGTTAAACCAGTTATTCCTTCTTCACCTGAAGAGTTGAGTCCGGATATCTTGCGGGAGCAGTTTGAGAATAGGAACTCTGCAGTTGCTAAGGTCACCGGAGAAGATGGAGAAGTTGTCTACCATGCTACTTACCCTAGATTCCCATGGGTTGATTCCCACAAATGGCCTAGTTCTGCCTATGCATCCGCTGTTGCTAGTGATTTGATCGGTATGATTGAATGAGAAGATCTTATGAGCACACTTGAGACGATAGAGAATTTATGGGCTAGTGATGAGGAAGTAGACCATCTGACTCGAGGTGGACACCATTTCAAACCAGCTCATTTGGAAGCCAGTAATCCATTGGGAGAATTAGAGAAGGGTCAGCGATCAGATGTCATAGAAGAAGATGAAGAAATACTGAAACAGTTGAAGAGAACACAGGCTAACATTACCATTTGGGGATTGCTTATGGCTTCACAGAAACACAGGCAGACAGTGCTTCGGTTGCTCAATCAGGTGCAGGTTCCTATTAATACGTCCCCTGAGGGTTTGGTAGGTTTGGTAAATCCGGTTCATCATGGACCGTCCATCTCATTTACTGAATCTGACTTACCCGAGAGTGGGAGTAATCATCTGCAGGCTTTGTACATCACAGTAGATGTCATGGGAAAGAGAGTTCCCTCAGTTTTAGTTGACAACGGGTCAGCATTGAATGTATGTCCGCTCAGTACTACTACTAAATTGGGGATTGAACCATCTGAATTTTCGCCATCAGGACAGACTGTCAGGGCTTATGACAACACTCGCAGAGAAGTTGTGGGAATGGTGACTCTTCCGGTTGTTATTGGGTCAGTTGAATTCAAAATTGATTTTCAGATCCTAGATGTGCCAGCCAGTTTTAATCTGCTTTTGGGAAGACCGTAGATTCATCCAACCGGGGCTGTACCGTCATCACTTCACCAGAAAATCAAGTTTCCACACCAGGGATCAGTGGTCACTTTGAAGGGAGATATGGAAATGAACAGAAATAGTCGAATGCCAATCTGTGAGATCAACCAGGAGTCATCAGAAGTGTTATTGTCAAGGTTTGAGTATGTACAAGCTATTGAAGGAGATCCAGAGCAGAAAGAGTTGATATCTCTCGATTATAATCCTCATGGGAATTTGCATGTAGGACAGATTATGAAAGAAATGAGATTCTTCCCTGGAATGGGATTGGGCTGAAGGTTGCAAGGCATCGCTGAAGTTTTGAAGTACCCGTCTGCTATCCATCCTTATGGGCTAGGCTATCAACCCACTAAGGAAGATAAGAAAAAAATGGTTCAAAAGAAGAAAGAGAAAGACTCTGTGAGGGCGAAAGGACGAACCCCTGATTCAACCCTTGAGCCATACAGACCAACTTTGAATGGGGCTTTCATCAAGGAGGGTGATGACTTTCCATATTGTGGTTTCCCTGAACCGTGCTACCTTGAGGATCAGAAGATCAGTGTACCTGGGTTTGAGATTTTCTTTGGTGATGAATGGTGCTCTCTTACTGCTTCAGTGGATGATGATATTGTTACTAGTGAGACCCGTAAGAAAGAAAAGGATTGGGTTGAAGACCTTGATGTTGGTGCCATGACAGATATGTTCGAGCAGGCGGTTCTGTGTCTCGAATTGCATACTTATGAAGTCGAGGCGATTTATCCGATTGAACCTACAACTCCACCATTATCAAATTGGGGCTTAGAAGATTGTCCTTTCATCCATGATTGTGAGGGGATCGAGTCACTTCCATCTGATGATAACTTGTAGGTGTCTTCAGTAGAATAGGATTTTCCTGCTTTTTTTGTAATAGTGTAGGATTTCCTTGTTTCCAATAAAAACCTCAACCTCATTTGAAGAGGTAGGAGTGTCAGTTTGTTTCATCTTCTGTGTTCTGCTATTCAACTTTCAATTAATAAAAAAAAATATTCATTCTCTTTTGATTTTAAAAATAAAATATTTTTCATGGTTTCCTTATTCCTTAAAAATAAGGTGACGACTCCTTTGTTTTGTTTGTTTTTTTAAACCCCCCTAATCACATCGCCCGGTGATGATGTGGATCCTCCTCATAAAGCCCCCGTCAGGTGGCTGGTCCACTAATACATTTAACTAATTATGGGTTATGTATTGTAAAACGCTATGTGTGAATTTAATTAATATTTTGTTATGCATGTTGACAAATATTATAGTGATCCAACAGTTGATTTATAAAAAATGTTACTATGAAAGACTGTGACAGTTTTTTATGGTCCCAATTTTTTATTCTATTTTAAGATGCTAACAATAAATCATTGTAATTTTTTATGTGAATGAAATTTAATTATAAGAAAAGTATCTAATCCAAGAGTCAACTTTTCAAAATATACAAGACAGTTTGTTCAAGACATCATATCGATTAAGCATTTGTCCAACATCATTCCCATCTACACAGTGATTTTCTCATGCGAACATGCAGACTCTTTTTAAAGTACAAATGTGAATCTAGGGCTCTAGGCCATGAATTTTGCTATTAATGTGCGAATGATCTTATATTAAAAAATTTGAAATCTTATCAGAAAATGTTTTAGCATTAGTGTGCTCTAAAGTGAAATTCCCATATTTAGTACTATTATGCTTTAATGGGTTTTAAACTAAATGGGAATATGATGAGATCTATTTGAAGGGAGATGGCCATTGAAAAAAAAAATCAAATATGTAAGATATCGATGCTATTGCTAAATTTTGGAACCATGGATGACACCCTATTGGAGTACTTTTTTTTTCCATGATTCCAAAATTTGGCAATGACAACTCCAAATGGGACCCCATTGGAGACTCCCTTACTCTCTCAGGGACTTATTAATAGTTGAATTGTGCATTTAATGCATCTAAAAAGCAGTTGCATAGTATCTCGATCGATCGAAGATGGATCTCAATCGATTGAACTAGTCGCATTAGGATTCAAATTTAGCTCGCAGGACCATCTTCGATCGCTCGGCATACAACTCTCGATCAATTGAGAGGGGTACAGAATCCACAACCATTTCTGGCCATCTTCTCGATTGCTCAGGATAGTACTTCGATTGATCAAGTCGATGGATCGAACACTATCTCAATCGTTCGAGATTATGCATAAATGCACTACAGCTTGGATTTGAGCCTAAATCCAATTTTAATAATCGTAAATCATTTCTAGGATTTATTAATATCCAACCAATGGTCAAAAAGTGTAATCACCAGTAGACAAACTAAACTCATAAGCTTTACAAGTTTTTGTGCACTTAAATCTATTTCACAAAGATCCCAACACTCTTCCCACCTCATATATATGTATTATTATAACACAATGGTACATGGAGTGTGTATAAGCACTTCTTGACAAGCTTGACATGTTCTTGAGGTGCTAAGTGTCCTTGTAAGATCCTTGTGCATGCTAGCTTGAGATAATATGCATTCATATGAACCATAATTCATTGCTCATTGATTACTTGCACATAAATCATCATCATTAGATCGACAAGCTAGGTTTGTTATAATCAAAACCAATCCAATTATATGAATTGAAGCCAATAGGCTAACAGAAAATATACAAAGAAAGAAGACAAAAGCAAAGATTGTCTTCTGCCATAAATTTTGAATACAAGTTTTTGTTTTCAATGTTTGAAAATAATAAAAAAACAGAGTAAAAAATATGTTTGATTATCAAAATTAAAACATAGATTTGGGTAACTTATTACCAATTAATATATCCAGATGGTTTGAGAGGCTTGGGATATAAGATTTGTTGGCCTTATGGCCTCCACCCTTAATTATATAATTGATTTTGATAATAACAAACATTGTGCTATAAATATCATATAGTACATATATTATTTAAATTGAACTTCTTAAACCAATTATCAACATTAGATTATATCATTATACTTATAATTGGTTTTAGTAAATCATGTCCTGTGAATATTACATTTGCCATCTAGCATATATATATCTTGCAGTAATCAAGAGGACCCATAGAGGTTAAACTCTCAATAAAGAATCAAATGCTCAGCATTGCTTATCCACCACATTATTGAAGCAAGCCATGCACTCCATGTATGAAGTTCAAGCTAAATAGCTAAAGTTCAAAGTAAAGCCAAACACAAGTCTTGGAGCTCTTTTGAAGATATATTATGAAGCCTTGTGTGAGTGTTTAGGAATTTACTTGTAAATCTCTCATTAAAAATTGAACTTATTGGCTCAAAAGAATATGAACCTAGTAAACCATGTTTTCAACTTGGAAAACTATTTTAATTGGTCAAAAATTTTCTTTAATCAAAGTGGGCTTTTATGATTTCAAAAGACTTGTCAATTGTCATTAAAATTGATTTTGAACATTGCCTAGTCGACTAAGCATCATTGACTAGTCGACTAAAGTAGTGGCAGTAAGCAATTTTTATGAAAATCATCAAGTAGTCGACTAACAGCTTAACTAGTCGACTAATTGATTCGCTAGTCGACTAATCACCATATCTAGTCGACTAACCGTCGGAGGCTCTGTCTTCAAAAGTTGTGCCCGTTCATTTTCCTTCAGTTTCCTCTCTATCCTCTTTTATATTTTCTCTCCAAAACCTTAACCCTTCATGCCAAACTGGTTTCTAAACAATTTTTTAAGCATCTCTTAGTTATCCATCATCCTCATTATCATCCATTTGTCTTGAAACTAATATGGCTCCAAAGAAATCCGTGCCGGGTCACCGTTCACATGGGGAAGGGTCCTCAAGGGCACCTCCAAGGAACAAAGGGAAGGAGAAAGTTGTAGAAGATGTTCCTCGTCGACCACAATCGAATGCTCCATACTCGGAACTCTTCATTTCTCAAAAGTGTGAAACTCTATATACCGAACGCATTGCCTCAAGAACAATTGTATGTGGTAAAAGCGTTCCTCATTCGTTTCTAAAAGAGTATTTTCCCTTTATTTATTCATTATTCAAAGACCTAGACTGGTTGCCTATCATCGAAATTGCGAACCCAACCACTACTCTGCTTGTCAAACATTTCTATGCTAATTTGGCTTTAGGGGATAAAACCACCATTCATTCATATGAAAAGGGTGTTAGAATTGATTTTGATAGGGAAACCTTTGCTAGTCTTTTTGGCATTCCCATAGGTGAGTTATATTGGTTTAAAGCTGAAAATCATCCCCTTAAGAGTAATAAATTTCCCACGCTTGAGGCTATTCGTCAAATTTGTGGTAGTCCCACAATGGAAATGCATGATTTCACGAAACTCACTTCACAACTCACTTTGGATGCTAGGGTCATTCACTCTATCATAACCCATAACATTATGCTAAAATCTGGGAGTTACACTTATGTCTCTGAATGACATGTGTTTTTGATTTAGGTTATTCTTAATAAAGAACCTCTCAATTTTGCCCATATCATTTTTGATCATTTTCATACCTTTGCCACCCAACACTCTCATGATTTACCCTTTGGAATGTTATTATCTCGTATATTTGACTTGTTTGGGGTGGATGAGATCTCGGAGACGAAGATAGAAGTGAACGATCCCGCTAGTGACTCAGACACATTTTGTGAAACTACTTTCGTAAATATGGGTTATAAATGGATTGCCGATAAAAAGAGATCGGAAATCAATCAAGCGAAAGTGCAAAAATAGAAGAAGAAAAAGGGATACCCCTCCAATCTCTGAATGAGAAGGTTCACAAGACCCATATGATCGCTTAGTGGCTCATCTTAACTCTTTCTCTTTAGGAATCTATGGGCGGATTGACTCCCTTGAGCAGCGGATTATGCAAGAATTTCGGGAAATTCGGGAGAGGGTCAACATGGGAGAATATGTGGAAGAGGAACATGCCGCACCTATGGAGGAAGAACCGAATGTAGATGCACCTGTGGACCCATCCCTTGATGCTTCGCTTGACCCTGCATTTGACCCAAACACTTATTTTTAGTTTTTTATATCTCTCTTCTTACTTTCCTTTTGGAACAATGCTATTAACTTATCCATTGGTTAATACTTTTGTTTATTATCATGGTTGGTTAAACTTTTAACTCTTAGTATTAACTCTTTATAGTTATTAACATTTTGGATAATTCAATGTTTAGTGCAATTTATTTTAACATCTCTACCAGTTTTTGAATTTGTGAAATGCCTTGGTATTGAATTTCTTATCATTGCAAAACAGTTTTGGGTGTTTATTTATGTTAAGGACTTGAAGCTATGATATGTCATGCCTATGCTTATTCAAGCTTGGCTCTAGTAGCTTGAAACTCATCCTTGATATAGGTCATATTTGATTCTTTGAAATATGTTTCTATTCCATCTTGGATCATTATGCACCTTGGGTGGATAATAACTTGTTAATTTTTACTTACAAAACTGCTATGTAACATTTGATCATGTGTGTGAATATTAAATGTCTTATTAAAAGCAGTTAATTGAACTCTTAATGCTCGGTTAAATTCTATTATTTTTTATTTTCTCTTTTGAAAAAGTAAAGTTAATAATCTTCGAAATTTTCAAATGGTTTCTATATTCTTTGTTGATCTAAATGGATATCATCTTTCAAATCTAATTCTCTAAATTTTGTGGCTATACATACTTCGTGGCTATTTTCTAAACTTTGAGCCTAAATTTTAAAATCTATTTCAAACCTTGGCTCTTTGTTTACAAAATTTAGGGGGAGTTATAATTTTATGATCTTCTTACCCTCTAGATGTGCAACTTATCTTCTTTCCATGCTCTATCCTTTCATGGCATATTTTTGTTAATGCCAAAGGAGGAGAAAAATGCATAGTATGCATAGTTTTGATACAATATGCAGACTAAAATGAAGATATGCAGATTTGTCACCTAAAATATGCAATGCACTTGAAATTTGAATATTTGATATCCCATGCATATTGTTAGGAGGAGCTACAATCTATATAGTTTCATTTTATATGCACATTATACCCAATTTTTGTCATCAATAAAAATGGGGAGATTGTTGGCCTTATGGCCTCTACCCTTGATTATATAATTGATTTTGATGATAACAAACATTGTGCTATGAATATCATATAGTACATGTATTATTTAAATTGAACTTCTTAAACCAATTGTCAACATTAGATTATATCATTATACTTATAATTGGTATTAGTAAATCATGTCCTGTGACTATTACATTTGCCATCTAGCATATATATATCTTGCAGTAATCAAGAGGACCCATAGAGATTAAATACTCAATGAAGAATCAATCTCAACATTGCTTATCCACCACATTATTGAAGCAAGCCATGCACTCCATGCATGTATGAAGTTCAAGCCAAATAGCTAAAGTTCAAAGTAAAGCCAAACACAAGTCTTGGAGCTCTTTTGAAGATATATTATGAAGCCTTGTGTGAGTGTTTAGGAATTTAATAGTAAATCTCTCATTAAAAATTGATCTTATTGGCTCAAAAGAATATGAACCTAATAAACCGTGTTTTCAACTTGGAAAAATCATTTTAATTGGTCAAAAATTTTCTTTAATCAAAGTGGGCTTTTATGATTTCAAAAGACTTGTCAATTGTCATTAAAATTGGTTTTGAACATTGCCTAGTTGACTAAGCATCATTGACTAGTCGACTGAAGTAGTGGCAGTAAGCAATTTTTATGAAAATCATCAAGTAGTCGACCAACAGCTTGACTAGTCGACTAATCAATTCGCTAGTCGACAAACAAACTTTGTCTAGTGGACTAACCGTGCCCAGATTTCGAATTAAACTACCTTTGACTTAGCTAGTCAACTAACACTCTTTACCTAGTCAACTAACCGAGCCCTGAATCTTATAACGGCTAGTTTTGACAAACTCAAACGGTCATATTTTTGTGCCTAACGACCATATACTCTTTGGGGTTTATATATGATTGAACCACAATCATACCTACAACTATATTCTCTTATATACATAATTATATAATAAATGTCGTTTTGCATAAAGATCTGTGCAAATGGTTTAAATTCTCTGTTTCAAGAAATCTGTGCAGGTTGTACAAAATTAAAGTCGTCACCTATGAAGCCTTGATAATCATCTCGAATTAATGAGCATCCAGAAGGATCAGCAATGGCCAAATAAAGTGCGAAAGCCTGCAAAGGATTATCTGCACATTCAAACACTAAGCAAGGATGACTATCGATAGCCAAATGTCGCTATCGATAGTCCCTCTATCGATAGCGACACTTCGCTATCGATAGACATAGGCGGCCGCGGGCTATATTGATATTTTGAGATATTTTCGAGGGCATTTACGTCTTTTGCACTTTCCTTCTATAAATACACGTGTAAAGGCGACTTTAAGAGGGTTCAAGACTTTTGCTCTGAATCATTACTCTGTTATTTTTAATAGACTTCATGTTACAGTTTAATTTTGCATTTTATTCGGCAGTTTACTTTTTCAGCAAATTCCAATTTCTGCAATTTTTCTTTTAATGCCTGGCTCAATTCTCACTTGAGGATTGTTCTTTAAATATACAGTCTTTACTTTCAGTACTTTACTTTTCTGCAATTTTCCCTTTTTTATGCATGGCTCAATTCTCACTTGAGGATTGTTCTTTAAATATACAGTCTTTACTTTCAGTACTTTACTTTTCTGCAATTTTCCCTTTTTTATGCATGGTTCAATTCTCACTTGAGAATTGTTCTTTACTTTTTCTGTCATTTTATTTATTTACTTAAGTCCTTTTCTTTATTTATTTCGGTCATTTTCTTTATTTATTTCAGCCCTTTTCTTTATTTATTTCTGTCATTTTTTTTTCTTATTTCTTCAGTCTTTTACTTACTGTTTTTACTTTATTTTTTTTCCATCCCGTGAACCCTTAGAGCTTGTCATGGATAAAGGATATTCTCCTCCATTGATGTGTAGCTAATACTCCAAGCTTGGGTGAGGATGAAGTTGGATTCTTTATGCGATTCTATTTTATAAACATCCCTCTATTTGTATTATGTGATTGCATAGTTGTGAAGGTTTTACCGCACACTATCGCTAAATATAATATCATATAATTGTACATCTGTGATTGCAATTATATAATTATGCAATGGTACTTATTGGTATAAATACAAACCCGCATGCTTCATCCCCAATTAAGGTGGATAGCGATATTCCATTCTTTTCAAGGATAAACCTACCGGTCCTGTATTCATAATCTTTTTGGGACTTCCTTCTTGTAGTTGGAAGAACCACCATACATAATTACTATATTGAGGATTTTATAATATAAATCGTATAATTGATATTCAATGGGCTTCTCACCCAAGTTCCGCTCATTCCACTAAAGTAATCGCGTTTTTAATCAGCTTTATTAAAATACTGCATTTTCGCTTCGACCCAATCGGAGCACTTTTCACCATCAAACTTAAATTGACATATTCTTTCAACTTAATTAATTCTAAAAAGTCTTTTACTATAAACCTGCATTTCCCAGTGGTTCGACACCCGTGCTCACTAGTCACAATCGAATTGAGATTAACAGTCACGCGGTTTTATAAATTAATTAATCTTGATCACTAACAAGGAATAATCTCCCTTGTTCTCTGAGTCGATCAATATATACTCATTGAATGAGTCTTAAACAAGTAGAGGAACATATACAAATTTACTCCAACTTGTTTACTCATCAATCTTGTTGAATTCATCATTCTCTTGAGCCAAATTAGTTTATATCCTTGAGAGATATTAGTGAGAACTTTTAATTGTATATCATCTACTCTTTGAGGAGCTTCATTTGTTGTATTTAAATTACATCTCTTTGTAAATCTTGTGAGTGCTCTTGGTGAGCATTAGAGAGTTGCTCTTTGTGAGCATTAGTCAAGCATTCTTTGTGAAGCTTGAAGAAGTGTTCTTTGTGAGCACTAGTGGGTCATTATTAAAGTTCTTTGTGAGCTTAGGTGAGAGTCTTCCAACTGGAATAAAGAAAGCCCTGTGTAAAGGTTTCTCCACCTTGAAGGAGTAATCCTTAGTGGATTGAGGAATCCTTGGGATGAGTGCTTAAGGCGTGGATATAGGCGAGCCAAACCACGTTAAATTGTTGTGTTTGACTTCTCTCTCCCTTCTCTCATTTCAATTACTTGTTTATATATTTGTGCTTACAATGCTAAGTAACTGAACATCAATTTTATTTGGTAATAATTGGTATAGTTTGCCTAAAACCCTATTCACCCCCCTCTAGGGTTATATATTTGGGACAACAAGATTGATTTTTACAAATGAAAAAAAAAAAAAAAAAGGGTGGGGCTATATACAGCACACAATTTTACTAAAGGCAGCCCATTTAAAATATTCATTAGGTCTATTTTACCATTTTCTAACTACAGCCTACTAATTTTTAAGGCAACTCTTATTTATACAAAACAAAATTTTTAAAATACCATAAATGCCCCCATTCTAAATACTAGACCCAAATAGAAATCAAAACAAAAACACTGTTCTTTCGTGTTCATCTTCGCACGCACGACATTGAAGGAGCTCTCCAATCTTTGAGCCATCAAACACCAGCCACGCCATTGAAGCATTACCAGCCGCCATTGAAGCTTTTCCTTCGTTTTCATCTTCGCACGCCATTAAAGCTTTTGTTTTAGGTTTTTTTTTGTATATTATTGATAAATATTATATTTGGAATAAATTTGCTTCAAAACATGAAAAGTAGCATTTTATAACCATTATGGTACGATAATGTTGCGAAAAAAACACCTGTTTCGATCGGAAAATTAAGAAAATAAATTATGTGTTCGAGTTCGCATTCGGACTGGTACATCCAAATATGGATCTACACATTCGAACACCCCTTGCTGAATACATTTAACAATATTCCACATCACATAACCGAATGTAGCCCCGGCTTTACATTCGACTCTAACAGTCCGAATGTTTAACTTTCATATTCGACATTAGCGTGCCGAACGTTAAAACATATTTTAAAAAAAAAAAAAAAAAAAACATATTCGAACACCACCTGCCGACTACATTTAACAATATTTGGTATTAGGAGATCGAAAACGAAGGAACAATATTCGGTATTAAATAGCCGAATACTGAACTTTCATATTCGGATCTATTAGTCCGAATGCGAACTCAAACACAATTTTTTTTCTTAATTTTTCGATTGAAACATGTGTTTTTTCGTAATATCATCATATCATAATGGTTATAAAATGCTACTTCTCATGTTTTGAAGCAAATTTATTCCAAATATGATGTTTATCAATAATATACAAAAAAAAAAAAAAAAAAAACCTAAAACAAAGGCTCCAATGGCGTGCAAAGATGAAGACGAAGGAAAAACTTCAATGGTGGCTAGTGATGAGTAATTTGGGTTGCTTATAGTATTTCTATTATGTAATGGATTGTATTTAGTAAGGGGTAAATGGGTATATTAATTAAATTTTTATTGTGCTGTCTTTAATAAAAATACAAATGGGTAAATTATACTTAAAAAATGGAATGCCTTTAGTAAAATGTGTGCTGTATGGCATGCTGTATATAAAAATTCCCAAATAGTCGTTTAGACCATAGTCCAACAATTATTTTTCAATCATATTTTGCCACCTTAGAAGAGGAAAGCTGCCAGACCCCAACCCCAGGCTTCCGCAGTTCAGCCAGAACTGTCTTTGGGAAAGCAAGAATTGCAGAGACAACTTCACAAGTGTATGCCATGCCAAGTTAAAATAGCATTGGGTATTGGATCTTAACACATGTATATAAGCCATGCCAAGTCATTCTTCCAAGCAAAAGACAAAAAAAAAAACCCACTTTCTTCCTCTTTTCCTTCTCTCTCTCTCTACACACCAAAAGCCAAAACTACTCTCTTTCTGTCCATCTAACTCTACATCATAAAAGGGAGTAAAAAAACTTTTTTACCTGCCTATTTTTCCCTGATCATGGGTAATTTTCAGCTCCTATTCCTCCTCTTCTTTCTTTCCTTTTACTCGTTTCAATTCCTTTCGGATCTTTCTGCACTGTATCTGTTAGTACCAACACCCAGGTTCAAAATATAGACATATCGATAGAAAAGTTTCAGTGTTTTGTTGAACTACTGTTACCCATGGCAGGTGACCAAAAATCAGCACCATTACTGTTTGACACGTGTACGGTGCATGCAACTGGGACCAAGCACAGACCTCTGCTCCTCAGATCCTTCCTTGACTCCCCTTCTCCGTTTTCTCCGCCCTCCTATATATCATCATCACAGTGAAAGAGAAAAATAAATAAATTACCTTTTGCTTTGAACTTAATTTTCACGTTGTCCACTTATGAGTTTGATTGTATGAATGTACTCCTAAACTATTAAATCACTAGTGGAATCCCCGGAGATGCCCGAATGTGATGAGAAAAAATAGTGTTATGCTTGTTATTTTATTTATCTTGAATTGCTAATGATTTTACAGGCTTATCAGTAAAATTTTATGATTTTTTTCAATACATTTTATTTATTATGAATTTTATTTATTGTATAGAGAAAATAATTCATAAAAATTAAAAAATATTGAGAAAATCATGACAGTTCACCATGTCCGATATGCTTATAGGCATATTAGCAGTTTATAATAAATATTGCATAAAAAAAAAATCTATAACATCATTTCTTAATTAAAAAAACAAATGATTAATTGACAAAAAAATAATTTGATACAATCTAATAGTTGTGAGGGATAAATTGATACAAGGGAAAAATACAGAAAACCCTATCAACTATCACCTTATGACACTTTACCCCCCTCAACTTGTAACACTTTGTCCCACTAAACTATTGAAGTTTGATAAATAATCCCCTTCCGTGTATTTTTTTTTACAGTCTGTTTTATGGCAAACTGACCGTTGGATCATAGTAATTTTTGACCGTTTGATCATAGTGATTTTTGGTGCGCCTGACATAATCAAATAGATTATCCAATCCAACGGTCAGTTTTTGAAAATAGACCGTTAGATTAAAAAATAGACCATTAAATTAAAAAATAAACTATGAAAATACAAATATTTTCGAAATTGTATTTTGAAAAACAGACCGTTAGAGTAGATAATCTTCTTGTTTATGTTAGGCATACGAAAAATTACTATGATCCAACTGTCCATTTGTCACAAAACAAACGGTAAAAAATTATGGAAGAAATTATTCGTCACAATTCAATAGTTTAAATGACAAAAAATTACAATCGATAATTAATAGGGTAAAATGTCACCAGTGAAAATTAAGAGAAATTTTCCATATTTTCCCATAGATTAAAATAAATGTCACAAGGTGTAAAAATACTACCCGTATTAAATAACAGTCACTACCCGGACCATAAACGATAAAACCCAACGACCCTCCTCCATAAACACAAGTCAGTGCAGTCGTATCGGGTGGTACTGTGGGACCCTGACCTGCACCTTCTTTGAAGTTTGCGGTCATAAAAATCACAGCGTAGTACGGTGAAATAAAATATATACAATAAAAAATGTTTTTTTTTTTTTAAAAAAAAGGGGTAATTTTAGAGGTGAAAATTAGGGAAGAAAGAGGATAATGAAGAAAAATGAGAGAGTGATGATATGTACTTACAGGTGGGTGAGGAGTACTGAAGGAAGGCAGACGTTGCAGGTATGGGGAACACAGGACCTGAACCTGGTCGTGCAGAAACCTGATATATCCCATCGCCTCATGAAGAACTGAAGCAGTATCAGTCTGCATATTTTCAATTTCCCAAATCAATTTCCTTTGAATTAGATAATATTTTATGCGTGTCATTTTTGTAAAAAACAGTCCAACCATCGCAATGCAGGCTTCAGACTATTAAGTATGACAGCATCTATATATATATATATATATATATATATATATATATATTCTATGAAGAGTTTTTCACTAATTTCCTGTATAATCATACATACATACAATTTTAAATGAATATAATCTTTTAGAAAGTTTTAACCTCTTTTACTATCATTTTTTTTTTTTTTTTTTTGGGAATAAAAGTTTACCTTGCCAAATGGAGAAACAAGCTGCTGCAATGCTGCGATTCGTTCTCCAAGCTTCTCTTTCCTCACCTATCATTCAATTTTTAACAAAACAAACATGTCCATTACAATAAATAGCTAAACAATATTATATATACATATATATAGACATGCAAAACCTCCACTGTCAACTTGTCTGACCTTTGCATGGTCGGCCGACGTGGTGTTCACCGTTTTGGTCTTTTTACATGTTCCCTGAGCTCCTGCACCGATGTTCTCCCCCTGAACCGATTTTTGACCCGATCCATTTCGTTTCTTCTGCGCATAGACCCAGACACAGAATATATATATATATATAGAGAGAGAGAGAGAGAGAAAAATTACTATTACTAATTGCTGTAATAGATTGCAAAGGTAAAGTACCTAACTAATATAGAAATTTGGGAAACGATTAGGACTAACATTAGATTTGGGTAAAGTACCACAGGATGAAGCAGAGGAAGAATCACTGCAAGTGACCCCTGATTTCTGCCCAGTAGTTCTAGTCGTAGTTTCCGTACACACCACTTCACCTTCGCTGTGATACTTCCCAAAACAAAGCATTTTAGGAGGAGGGTTTGCGCCAGAAAATGATGAAGAGTAGTTAAAGCCCCCATCAACATCGAGACCCACAACATCATCAGAAAACAGTAACTGAGAGAAGCTCCCTCCGCTTAAATGGTCACCCTCAAATCCCTCATTATTCTCCGCCATTACAATAAACCCCCAAATCCCAAACACACTAATTAACCCTTTCTTCCCATATATATATATATATATATAGAGAGAGAGAGAGAGAGAGAAAGATTGAAAGAACCTTCTTGTTCTTGGTGGTGGTGGTGGTGGTGTTGGAGAGTGTAGACGAGGATATATGTGGCAGAAAGAGGCGGCAAGGTGTGTGTGCGTGTGTATATGTGTATGTGTGTAGTGGTGGCGTTACAGCCGTTACTTCAATGAGTTGGATTTCGCTGGGCTTTCCAAGAGTTCTTTGGGTTTCGGCGTTTTTCAGTCAAACCCACCTGGCCCGAGATAACCGTGGTTTAGACCTCCAATGCAACCAATATCCAAACCCTGGTTTTGGTTTTCTCTTACCTGGTTTCACTGGTTTGAACCCGAGTCGGGTCAACCATTTTTGTCCTCAGTCTACTATTGAATATACCCACGCTAAGTATCACACGCGCCTAGCCACGCTGATATTTTAACTCTTTGCCATTTATATCCCTCTTGTCAGAGGACGTCATACATTTTAATATGCCGATTGCATTAGTATTTTTTAAAGTTTATTTTTATTTTTAAAATATAAAATATTATTTAAACTTGGAAATAAGATGATGCAAACCGGATTGAGCTTATAGTCTAGTATTTTATGGATCAGGTGGACAGAAAAAAGGGACCCAAATAGAATTAGACTACATGGACAATTTTGGGATAAAATCAGAAAACAGACTAGTATGATCGAGAGTCGTTGGCGACGGACGGAATTGCACGAAATTTGGTAGTTTGAATGAATTCGGCAAAACGATTGATTCCTTCGTTTAGGCCTCTGATTAAGTGATTTTGCTATTTATGGAAAGATTTCGCTTGTCAATTACTTTTCCTTACAGAAGTCTGTTTAACTAATCGTTGACTTCGTATCGATCCTTAGGGAATATATTAGCATATTTTGGTTTTATTTTACATATTTCTATTTTTGGCAAAATTCCTTTTATTTTAGTTTTTTCCTATTTTGGCAGTATTAAGGTTTCTATATTTTATTCTAGTATAAATATGCATGTAGCCGTTTTGGCAACTCAGTTTCGATTGAATAAAAATTTATTAAGAGTTTTCACTCTTTTTTCCTGGTTTTCCTCTCTGTGAAGATTGAGTACTGGATGCCTATTTTCTTTGCATCATCTTTGTGATACGTCAACAGGAAAGTGAAAGGTTATTCGTTGTTGGATAACTTCTCATCGATATTCCGCTGTATCATAAGATCATAATAATTTCTAAACGAATTAAAATGTAATAGGATGGTTGATAAAATTTTTATATTAAAAATAATTGTCGCAAAAGATAGAGGTCCATACTTCTAATATAATAACTTTTAATATGAAAATTTTTAATGTGTAAAAATATAATTTGAATATAACTCTAAAAAAATAAGTGAAGATATAGTATTATAAAAGTAATTTTAGAAAAATCTAGTACAAACTAGACTTAATTTTTTCCAATATTAAGGGACACTTTTGTGTCTAATGGATTTCAGCTGTTCCAGTTTTTTAACATAGGATATAAAAATATATCTTATAGTAAATAAAATAAAATAAAAGCTGAAATTCATTAAATACACAAAAAGTGCATTTCTAATTTGGGATACTAAGATTCTTTTTTTCTTTTATTTAAAATATAGTAATCATGTATTTTATATATATATATATATATTTATTTTTATTTATTTTTACGTTGAAAGAAAGAAAAAAAAAATCCTTTTCACTGTACTGAGTGCAATAGTAATTAAGTTTACTCTTGATATCTTATCAGTTGATACCCACTATTGCTAGAA